>PNEQ01030216.1:10864-34375 GCA_003012365.1 Medauroidea extradentata | reverse complement strand
TACTTGATTTAAAACTAAAACACCCACAAACCCTTCACAGCATGCCAGAAAATTTCCATAAAGTATTAAATGAATTTAGAAGCTAAAATAAAGTGTTTATCATATACCTGGGTGTGACGTGGGGGGTGGAGAGAATTACGTAAAACAATAACAAAGATTAGTTAACTTTAAAAACTCGCTGTATGACCCTGAAAAAAAACACTAGGGAACCTAAAAACCTTACTTGGCTTTAATTTATATGTTTTTTTGTGTCTCATAAAAAAATTCCCAGAGTGCAGCAAGCAAGGGGGGGGGGGGGAAGGGAGCTCTGGGAAGAGCCGGGCCTAGGCCAGCTGTTTTATTTAGCGTGCAGCGAGTAAACACCCCCCGTAGTCCGTCTCACAGGTGGCTCTCTTTCCCGAGCCTGTATGTCAAACCTTATGAATAATTTGTTTACTGATTTCTGAAAAGAACACACACTGATTATTTTATAAAAACACTGCACTGGGGGCAGAACAGAGGGGTGGTCCCAGTGGGGCTCGGGGTGGAAAAGGCCTCCGTCCAGCTGCTGCTGCTCGGGCGGACGTGTGTTAGTGTTTGGGCTAGGTGGGCCAGGAGGTACGACGTCAAACGCCCCCCCCCCCCGGGAAGCCCAAACCTGACCACGTCCGCCGCTGCTCGCTGACTGCTTTCCTCGGGTCTCGAACTTCGTCCCCCACAGCGCAGCGGGCGGTGGTCGGCCCCGTGCGTTGCCTACTCCGTGTTGAGTGCTCAGCTGGCGGCGTCTCTGGCCAGCCCTCGCATCGGCCCCACCTCCCCCCTCCACCGTCCTTCCGGCAATGGTGCGTCTCCTACAGGCCGGCGGGCGGGCAGAGGGGGGACACACCTTGGTCGGGCCGCCGGCGCTGGGGGCGAGTCTCCGGCGCTACTGCGTCGTGGGGCGGCGGCGCCGCCTCCCCGGGCGAGAAGCGGCAGGGGGCGCACCTCACTCGCCGGGAGCGTCGGGGCGTCTCGTCTGGTGGTTCGTCTCGTGCCGTGATCCTTTCACTCCCTTGGTTTTCCGCCCGTGGTGTTCCCCTTCGTCTCCGGCCCCGGCGTCGCGGCGCCTCCTCCTCAGGGGGTTCCTCGAAAGCGACGCTGAATGTGGCATCGGCCAGCGACACCTCCGGTCGCCATCCGCGGTGCGGAACGTACTCGCCGACTGCGATGTGGTCGTCGGGCTCCTCTATGCGGGGCGTGTCTGGCGTCGGGATGCGGGGCGTCGGAAGAAACATCCAGGCATACAGGCGGTCAAAATAGGTGGGCATGTCAGGGTAGTCCCCTCGCCTTCCCGGTCATGTCTCGGGTTCTGTCTGCACCGGGGACGGGGGAGGCGTCGCGGCGTCTGCCGTCGGGGCGTCGGCATCGGGGGGAAGCGTCTCCTCTTCTTCCCCCACTGAGCGAATACTCACTCGTCGCAGGTCGTGCCGGTGTATACTTACACATCTCCTTCCCGTGGTGCGCACCACATATGTCGTGTTGCCCAGCCGTGCCTGCACGGTGTAAGGGCCCAACCATTTTTGCGCTAGCCCTGCACAGAAATTCTTTGGGCCCGCTGACTGAAGGTGATTTCGGGCGTAGACCTTGTCTCCCGGCTTGAGTCGTGCCGGGGGTCGTTCTGCCGTGGGAGTTATTTTGTTGGCGTATTCAGCCTGATGTTGGCGCGCTGTTGCCACTACGGCCTCGCGGTCGCGGCGCTCGTCCCCCGGAGGGGGCTTGCCCGGCCGGGGCAGGTGTCTTCCCTGAGCTAAGTCCGCGGGGGTTGTGCCGGTGGCAGCATTCACCCGGTTCCGCAAGCAAAACAAAGCTTCGGCCACATGTCGGTCCCACTGAGTGTGGTCTTCCTCTACTCGCAAGCGTAACTGTCCCTTCAAATCCTGATTGCGGCGTTCCGTGGGGTTAGCGCGCGGGTGGTACACCGGAGTTAGTCTATGTTGTAGGTTGAACTTCGCGCACCAGTCTCTCCACCGGCGCCCCACGAACTGACTGCCGTTGTCGGACAGTATGGACTTCGGGAATCCCCACCTCGGGAAAAATTCTGCCTCAAGTGTCGCGCAGATCGTGACGGTGCGTGTATTGCTGACCGCATATGCCTCCGTCCAGCGGCTAAACAGGTCGGTGACCACAATTAAAAACCTCTTCCCTCGCGCTGTCCGGAAGGGTTCCTTGGTCCCTAGTGCTAGCTTTACGCTTCCGTGATCCCTCAGCACAAAAACCTCTCACAACCAAGTCAACCTGCAGCCTCCTCGTGGCACCACCGGATCTTAGAACCGATGCAGGCTCTGGCGTGCGGGCCCTATGCATCTCGGCTCCTCAGAGCTGGGAAAGGGGTATCTGCCTTGATGGATTCTCCGATAGATGGCAACAAGGAGAAACCACTAGGCGGGGCGTTAGACTACCTAGCGTTCAGGCTGTTGGGGTCCAAAAGCACTGGACTCCAAGTGGGAGACTAAGGGTAATGGTAATGGACAAACCTGATGCAGTCTGGGAAACAGGTCCCACGCCCGGACCTACGGGTTGTAAGGGAGTCAACCCGGTGGGTACTCCAGGTAATAAGGAGTACCCAGTGGGATCCTCTAGTACCAGACGGTCAGGCTGGAAAACCCACGAATGCCATGGAAATTAGGAACTACTACGGGCGACCAGGTTAGTCCCACGGCATGGTTTTCTGCCGTGACTGGTCAGGGTTGGATTCGTAGTGGTAGTGGTTGCCTATATGCTGGGCAGGCCTGGAGGGGACCCTCCGCTGAGAAAGGCCGACGAGTAGTCTGCGAAAGTGACCGGGAGCAGGCCCGGTGTGTCTGTTAGGGGTAAGATGGGCCCCGACTCAAACCAAGAGGAGGCTGAGCTGATAGTCTCAGTCGGGGGACAGGTAAGTGGGCGAGATCTGGGGATGGGTGGCCCTTGGCTCTCTCGCTAGCTTCTGTCTTCCTTTGGTAGGTGACATGGAGGCGCATTTCTGCGTTCTGCGAAAGGGTTCGCGCAGTTCCAACAGACTGTTAGCCAAAGTACACTGCTTGGCAGAGCGTGATCTCTCCCCTCGCACATGGGGGCCGGGCGCCGGGAAGGCCTAGGCTAAGAGGCACCGTTAATAAAGAAAGCCACATGTAAGTGTGAGTAACATTGTATGTCCGGGGGTAGGGCCCCATCATGTCAATCGCTAAGTCCTGGAACAGTGCCTGGTGGTGGCGGGGAATTTGTTGTTCTGTCCCGTCGCTCCTGCGCGCTTTCTTACGCTGACATGTCTGACAGGCTCGCACGTACTCTCGGGTATCCCTCGCAATGCCGGCCCAGTGGAAGTGGGCGTTGACCTGCCGTTGCGTTTGCTCGGCCCCCGGGTGCCCTGATAGCGAATGATCGTGTGCGTAGCAAAACACCAGTTCACGCGCTTCCGGTGGGATGTAAGTGTGCCACGTGTCGGCATTAGGTGGGCGTGCCTGAAGGACTTCATCTACTGCGCGGAGGTTTTCCTTATGACCTTGGGCGCACTCGTGCCTTAGACGAATCGCTGTGGGTGACGTCGCTTGCATGTTCCGCACGTTTTGTCCACTTCTGGCCAGCTGTTTGGGTCTGGGGGGCCAGCCTGCTCAACCACAACAACGTAGGCGGTCGGGTTATCCCCGCCCCCGGTTTTGTTTACATCAGATCCATGCATCTGGGAGGGGGGGAACAGATGGCCACACTCTTGTTCGTCCCGCAGCATCTCCCCCTCGTCCGGTTCCCGTGACAGCAAGTCCGGCAGCTCATTCTCCTCCCCGGCCACGTGTTCAATGTCGAAGTCAAATGACTGCAGTAGCAGCGCCCAGCGCACTAACTTTCCGCGTCTCCCCTGCATGCTATCCAGCCACGTCAGACATTTATTGTCGGTGCGCAGCGTGAACCTACGGCCTTCCAAGTAGGGTCGGTACTTCTTTAGGGCCCAGACCACTGCCAGACACACGCGCTCGTTACTATGGTACCGCTGCTCTGCTCCGCCTAACTTAGCGCTACCATAGTTTATGATCCGGCGGCTCCCGTCGTCTGCCAGCTGGTAGAGTACCGCTCCGGCACCAAGTAGGCTGGCGTCTGTCTGCACATAGAGGCGTTTCTGGGGGTCCACCCGCGACAGAATATGGCACTGCCTAAAATGCGCCTTCAGATCTTCAAACGCGCCATGCGCCCGCTCCGTCCAGCGATACCGGTACTTCGTGGATAGCAAGTCAGTCAGGGGTGCCGTAATCTCGGAAAAATACGGGATGTAATTTCGCAACCAGTTGGCTAGGCCCAGGAAGCGCTGCAGCTGCTTGCGCGTTTTCGGCGGTTCCGCCTCCCCGATCTTGCGCAAGTGTGATGGGTGTGCCTCGTGTCCGTTTGCGCTCACTACGTGTCCCAGAAAGTCTACGGTGTTTTGGCCTATGTGGCACTTTGACGGCGAGACCACGAGTTGGTGGGTGGCCAGGCGTTCTAGGACTAGGAATTAAGTGGCGTACGTGCTCCTCCCAGTTACACAACCAAATTATGATGTCATCTAAGTACGCAGTTACGCATTCGCCGATGAGGCCTTCCAGTACCCTAGCCATCATAAACTGAAAGGTGGATGGTGCACACTTCAACCCAAAAGGCATCGCCCTGAACTGAAAACGGCGCCCGTCTGGCGTCGTGAATGCTGTCTTTGTGCGGTCTTGTCTGCGTATTGGGACTTGCCAATACCCGGATTTCAGGTCCAGAGTTGTGAACACACGAGCATCTTGTAGTCTGGCCAAGGCCTCGTCTACACTTAACTGTGGTGGGGGGGGGGCGGATTCAGTTACTGCATTCAGCGGGCGGAAGTCAACACAGAAACGCACGGAGTCATCTTTTTTCGCGACGCGTACTATTCTGGAGTTGTACCTACTGTCCGTCGGCTCTATCACCCCCTCCCCCAACATCTCTTGTACCTGTTCCCTAATCACCCCCTGTTCCTCGAACCCATATCCCCTAGGCCCCGTGTACACTGGTTCCTCGTCAGCTGTTGGTATGGCATGTTCCGCCGCTGTGGTTGCGTGCAACAGGTCAGAGAACGCGAACACGTCCTGGCGTTCCTTGAGCACACGCTCCACATTTTCTCGGAAGTCAAGGGGTACATCGTGAGCTAGGCCGTCAAGGGTCACAGTTCGGGTGGGGCGGAACACTGGTTCGTCACATGCATATACAGTTCTGCGCTCACCTGGTCCGACGTGGAGTCTCCTCGCGGCTACCTCAATGACGGCCTCCTGGTCCTCCAGCCAGGGCTGCCCCAGCACCACAGCTTTCCGAAGTCCGTCGACGACGAGCACCTCGGCCCGCGACAGCTGGTCGCGGAGGCGGATCTCGATGCTCGCGGAGCCGAGCGTCGTACCTGCGCCGCCGTGGGTGGCGAGCTGGAGAGTGCCTGGGTCCCGGCGCAGGTCGGCGGCTGGGATGAACTCCGGTTGCACTAGGGTGTGGCTGGCGGCGGTATCCACGAGAGCGGCCGTCGGCCATCCGTTGATTTCCACAGGGATCCTCATCAGATGGTGGCTGCCAGTGAACATTATGTTGGCCACTGGTTCGGCGTGGTGCGTCACAATTTGGGTGGCTGTCGAGACCGCGGGGAGATGAGCGACAGGCCCCTCTCCCCCGGCTACTCGTTTCCCGGCTGCGGGTTCCTCCTCGAGCAGTGCCGATGCCAGTGTAACGTGGGCACCGGGCACGTGTGGCACTGTGGCGGGTAAGGTGGTTCCAATTGCGTAACCGCTCCTGGCAAAGCGCCAGCGGGGCCGGGGTTGATCTCCGCCTCTCCTGGTTCTGGTTCCGTCTTGCCGTACTCTATGGCCCAGCGACTGGGGCCTGAACTGGCCCGTCGGTCGCTCCCGCTTCTCTGGCCTCGGAACAGTTTCTTTAGGCCGTTCTCCGCCGTCACCGCCCGTCGCACGTAGATTTCGGCGCTCTCCCCATGGCAGGTTTGCATGAATGGTTGCATCGCCTCGTGCAAACGCCTGGTCACGTCCAGCAGGGCGTCCTGGAGCGGGGCGTCGGGTTCGATACGCCGGAACAGCTGGAGTTTCCGGGCCACAAATCCTTCCACTGCTTCTCATTCCTTCTGCCGCTCCCCATAGAACTGGGCGACGCACTCCGCCCGAGCATCGGCGGGCGGGAAGCGATCCTTCACGCCACTGACGAACTCAGCCCACGGTGTCTCTGTTCGCTGCCACAGGTTCCACCACTCGCGGGCCGCTCCCCTTAGCCTTCTCCCCATATGCTTAGTCCATTCGTCTTGAGGCACTCATAACCGTTGTAGTCGCCCTGCGCACAGCGTGATGAAGTGGGTCACGTCCTCCGTATGGAGTCCTGCGTACTCCGGCAGGGTGATGTTCTGGGGGGCCATGTGCATAACCTGCCTCACATCCCGACGCGCCCCGCCTTCTTCCAGTGTCTCGTCTTCGGCGCTCGGCCGCCGCCCGCGCCCGTTCGCGTAGCCCCTGGTTGCCCGCTGGGGTGTTGAACCTATCTCACGTCGCGGCGTCGCGACCTCGCGTCCGGTCCACGCGCACTGGTTCCGGTACGGTTCCGTCGTCGTGGGCCCCGTCGCGAAATTCAAGAGAGGTGATAATCCTCGCATAGCTTGAGGGGTGGTAGGGCTGTATGGGAGGTATCTAGCAATAGCTAAGAAGGGGGAGAAAACATGAGAGGGAGGGTATGATAGGTAATAATATCAGAGATGCTGAAAATCTAGTGTATTTACCGTTATGTGCACTCAAATACTGCAATCGTGACAGTCACAACTGTAATACAGTTGCACAGACATACTGTATGTATGTAAGAGCAGGTCATGTGGTATTACAGAGAAATGTATAATGAAAAGAAGCTTTGTGCCACCCTTCTAGTAAAATTGTTTTATGTTATCTACCTCATCTTTATCATTTTAAGATCGATGGACAACAAACTAGGAATTATGTATATACGTTTTACTTTAACCCACATGTGAATGAATTGTTCACAAATCACAACACAGAAAATTAATAACGAGCATAACTGGAAATATTATGATAGTTATAGCAATGAAAAAACACAGAACAATTAAAGATATTTGTGTTACAACAATTGGTTCGTTATAACATTTAATCACACCGACTTTGTCAATGAGGCAAGGCCTCCACCGCAGGGTGGGGAAGGTTCAAATAACCCACCCTGTTAGGCTAATACATTACACACATAGCCTACATTAAATACAGTGTGTTATGGAATTACTAAACATAGAAATACAAAATGTAGGGAATAGTAATTTTTCCCAGCAATACACCAATTTCAAGACGAGAAGACTTAACGAGAATTTATCCCCTCGTAACCTATGTCAGTCACAAACTTAACACATACTGCCTTAACAGTCGGTAGACACTTATCAGTTATGCGGAAGATATTGTCCGCCTTACTACCAGACTGACAGAATTGCCTTTTTTCGTCTTCGTTTGTTGTTTTGTTCGACATTTGTGTGAGGTAGTAGTAAATGATTTTACTGTACCGTCCGGTAACATAGCACCTTCCCGATTGTCCTGTAAACTGTTACCGCCAAAACACCAGTAGCTGCACACACTCATCTTATCACCTCAGAAAGTGGTATTTTAATAACTTCCTCCGATTCATTCACCCTAACTTAAAAACACCAAAAACTTGTTCCCGGCATTGACTGCATAACTTTGCACTTTTTTGCACTTCACATTCCATGTGTTCATTTTGGTCGGCTGTAAAATTACAATAAGATGTGGAATACTGTTATTTGTTATTACAATGTACAAATGCTTCCCGGCTGATATTTTCACGCTAGATGTTGTATACTTACACAAACAAATGTGATTAGAGCAATCAGCGCCGACAGACTGAACTACAACACACCTTTTCCACCTCGCTTGTGAAGGGATGGAGTTGCCCTCCCCATTTTCATCTTCTGCGCATAGCCGTGGATTGATTTCTAATCTGATGGGGACTCTAAGTAGGCCTACTTTTGTGCTGAATCACAATAATAATTTATAGTGACATGGCACAAACACTGCCACCTTCAACATCTTTCACTTAATTAAATCTTGTACTGAAATGCATAACAGTTAGTACACTAAATTCACAAATTTTGTCTTCAATATAATCTCACAATTCCACAACTGGTGACACGTCATCTTCAGGAAGCTGCAGTTCAGATCTAGCTGGTTGTTTTCAGTTGTACTACAATCAAGTCTCTGGTTACCATCTTCTTATACCTCACTGTTGAAATAATACTTGCTAACCCAGATGGTATGCCCTCAGGGTTATGCTATTATTCTGATGGCAGTTTTCCTGAAACAGTTAAACCATCTTAGTAAAACAACACATGAAGTAATAAGTTTAATGGACACATAACTTTAATTGACAAACACTGTATTGCACCATACAACTTTGATACAAATTAGGCAACTGTCTGGTAGTAAGCTATTGTCTCTTCCTCAAACACCCATCAAACATCTCCTAAACCATCTCACCTTCTACAGTTACCAACTCCTCCAAAAACTAATTCCACTACCTCACTGACCTCCTAAGCATAGACTGTCTACCTAGTTCTATTTTGCTTATCATCTGACAACATCACTGATGGTCAAAAGTTTCCTTCCCCTCTCCATTTATCCTTCACTCCCATATTTACACTTTGTCTAGGTCCTGCATCTCAAATTCCAAGTACAGGTTCCACCCTTCAATATCGTTCGCAGCATACTTGGAACCCTTCTCTCTTTAGACACCACTCTCTCTACCTGCCTTCTAGTCTCCTTGCAACAATATCCCTAGTTACTTGGATTTTGATGCTTTCACTACCTCCTGTCCTTCCCATCTGTATATGTCAGTACTCCTAACCTTCTGCTTTGTAAACCTAACAGTCTTTGTCAAGTTTATTTCAGTTTGTTCTCTTCAATGCACAATCATACCCTACCAATGTTATCCTGCAACTCGTTCCCTCCACCCATCTTTACATATATCATAGTCATTTTAAAACAATCTCATTTTTCCAATCACCCCCAAATTAGTTGTGTTTGTCATTAAGCTAGGTCCTACCCCTAAAGCTTGGAGCGTATGCTATATTACACCAACCCAAACTTACTAAAATTCTCTTTGAAACACTAACTTAGGTCAACCAAATGAATTATGTTCTTATGAAAGCAACAGCCCATGTATGTTATTTATTTGCTTCTCATTCCGTTGAACCCACTTGTGTGCCTGTAGCCACAGGACTATGGAACATGTCAAGAATTAACATTTAGTTCTTGTATACAATTTTCATACCAACTGTATATTGTTGACATGACTTGTCCAATTTCTTTGTGCAAAAATGTAGGCCTACACAAAAATATCTGATGGATGAATATTCTATACTTTACAACTATACTTGAACTGATAAACCCTCACAGTATGTAGAAATACAAATTCATGCTCTAGGCCTACATTCCTAAAATTTAATTCAGTTTTAATTTCCATGGCAAGTTCTAAAAATTATTAATTTTACATTATTCAGACTTGCCTACCTATTATTTTATTTTTTTAATTAATCATCTACCCACTACGATGTAATTATTTCTTTTGAACCTCAATGAAATCTACTCTTTTAAGTTTTTTCATATTAATAAAAAACTATATGTTTTACGACAATAATCAAAGAAAAAAATTAACACATTACTTACCAGATATAACACTGTTGGGGCAGACGTTCGTATGTAAGCCTACTTCAATTTGCCGAAACACTTTAAGATTGTGTAGCCACTGTCATTCTTTCTGAAGGTACACATCTGCTTTTAAAAATAGCGAAACTATTAATTCTCGTCTTTGAAGATATGCAAATACGAATTTAAGTGAAGTCAGTCAAAACACTTGTCACTTCCCACTTGCACTTCATCAATAATTGCCAAGGAATTATGATGTATAATTTTAATAATCAAGTAATTTCCACGTATGTACAAAGTTGATACCTGCATTAAGATGTCGCGAGCACGTTTTCAAAGGTTATGTATTAAAAACACATGGTAACTTGTAAACAAACAGAAAACGTACCAGTTTTACAGTTATTACTACATTGTCACATTAAAGTTTGTATTTAACCACCAAATTATTTTTCGGGCTACAAATAATTGAATACTCATTAACACACTTTAACTTCAGCATATATTATTCCTCGAAAATGTAATATGGGTATGAGGTATATCAGTACAGTTTTTACATTGTTACCTATGTTTGAATAAAAATATGAACCGAGTAGCACAAAAAATAAATAAAGAATAAGATCATATCTATTTAACAAATATTAGATAACAATTCAACATCTAGTTTTAAGTGCAAACAATTATGAAGTCATTTTTAAAGTTAGTATTTGACATTACATTAATTTTTTTACTTTTGTTAATTTTTAAGTCTGACTCGTGATAGGTTGCTGTAATAAATTTAATTATTATGTACTAAGTTAATATTATTGCTAACTAAATATTTTACTAGAGTACACATGACTTCACTTTCCTATAAGCAAACTTGTGTAAATTGCTTGAATTTTCCATTATTTAACGAACATGATATAGTAAGAATGTATGTTGTGTGTGCATGTGTGTGTGCACATACACATTTTGTATTAAATTGCCGACATATTTTTTGCTGGTTTTGTTGCTACGATTACAAGGGACCAAATGGAGAGCTAATGCCCTGGGTCTCACATAGGCTAGAAACACCACTGAAAACATTGACTGCAATTTGTAAAAATATAACCTAAGTAATTAATCCATCAGCACAACACATAGGTAAATTTCTAACATATGAACCTAGCTTTGTTTATTTACCCTGACGCAGTGTCCGGTGAGAGTGAGGTAGAAACGGAGCTGCGTTGGAATACTCTGGGCGCCACCCGGTTAAGCGTGTAGCCGGGAACACGAGGCTCGATGGATCGTGGTCTGTTCGTGCCGGCATGCCCCTCTCTCACCTGGCGAGTCGAAACAGCTGCGGATCGGAAAACACAGGGAGGATCTGGAGAAAACTACTCCTTACATGCACACTTATGGGGCCGTGCACACCCCCATACCCTAGGGCTTTAAGCGAGCCAGTCCCAAATGACGAAACAAAGTAAAACACTGGGCCAGATAGTTGCACACGCATGTTACGTTTCTCGGTGGACGAATCAGAGTCCTGAAGCGCACCACGTCTCTCTCGTTTTGTCCGTCGCGGCCGCTGCTTCCAGACAGCCTTCTTCATGCACTGGTAGAAGGAGGGGGCAGCAAAGCCATGTGTCCTGCACTGGCAGATGGCCGGGATGGCAGGTGTCACACATTGATGTCAAGTTCACACATGCCCTGCCACTGTCACTGATCTGCCACACACACTCAAGTATCGCACATCAGCCATTACCAACCAGCGCACACCTGCCACTGACACACTCTGCGAACACCTGCCGCGACCAGGTGCAACTCCACCTGACCTGTGGCCTGGTACGACGACGTACGCCCCCCTCCTGAAGACGACTGGTCACGGCAGGTGTGTGCATTCGATATATATTCTTCTGCTCGTGTCGACCCCGACGACTAAACACTAGGGTCTGCTGTGGGTCGAAGACTCCGGCGTCATCTCCTGAGTCATCTCGTGGTGCACAGCAGGTCTGCTGTTTCTTTCGTGGGCGAGGTCGTAGGTTGTAGGGCTCCCTCCGGTGTCTGTTGGTATGGATCGAGGGAGTAGAGTTTGGGGTGCCGGCGGTCGTTAACACCATCATGTCCTGGGATGTCGTGGTCTTTATGTCCTGACATTCTGCCACCAGCATCTGTACAGTGGGCGTCGATGATTGAAGGCCACCAGCCACGCCCCACTCCGGAAAGCGGCGAACACGAGGACGAAACCAAGCAGGTGCTTGACGTCTGCATTTCCGTTCGTTCCTCGGTTCGGGGTTGACCCCTTCTTCCTGCTGGCCATTTGTGCTAGGCTCGGACGAGTGTAACTGGGGTTGCCTGCTGTGTCGGCGTCGTTGTTGGCATTGAGGCGACTCTTCTGGTTCCTCGAGGTGTATGGTAGAAGTCGTACTCTCTAGTGGTGAATCCAATTCCCACTCTTCTCGGACAATGGGTTGGAGTCTCGGCTCATCTTCATCAGGCATGGTCACTATTGGTTCGGCTTACAGCGGCTGTGTTATGGCACTAGGCATTGACGGGAGAAGTAACGCCAGTCCCGGTGTCTTGTCACATCTGCTTTGCGAGTGTTTGTCACTCTCCTCTTGGAGTGGTGTCTCAGTTTGTGGGTGCTCAGCTGCTATGGTTGTCAGGAGTAGGTCGGAGAAAGCGAAGACATCTTTCCATTCATCGAAGAGAGCTTGTATTGCTGTCCTGTATTTGGCTGGGACCTCGTTGTCCAGGTCGCCCAGGTGAATTATGATTTGATTGGCATTCAGCCGCCGGTCGACAGGATACACTATTCATCGTTCCCCGGCTCCCACGTGTACCCTCTTCGCCGCGACCTCTATCACTGCTGCTTGTATCTGCAGCCATGGTTGCCCCAGTTCGACGGGCACTCGTAGGCCGTCCAAGACCAAGTCTTCAACTTGAGACGTCTGGTCGCGTATCCCGATCGTCAGGTCGGTTACGCCCAGTGTGGCATTGTGCTTCCCTCTGGTGGCCAGCTGTAGCATGCAGGGTCCAGGTCGGATCTGTGATGGATTAACGAGTATGGATCCGACGAACGTATGCCTGGCATCAGTATCAACTAATGCAGCAGTTGGTTGGTTGTTGATTTCGATCGTAATGCAGAGTAACTGATCCTCCTCGACTGTTAGTTGTCCCAAAAAAAGCTCTGAGACGGTTTTGGTCGTGATCAGGTGTGTCTGGCGATTGACAGCGGGGAGGTCAGCAGCTGGCCTGCCTCCCCGCCTTAGGCGTTTCCCGACGGCGGGCATGTGGCATTCCTAACAGGGCAATCCCGGTGCCCGTGAAACGTGTTCGCTGGGCAGGTGTGGCACTGTGTCGGTCGAATGTCCTGTCGCGAGAGTTGTGGGGCAGATGCA
This sequence comes from Medauroidea extradentata, assembly GCA_003012365.1. Taxonomy (NCBI): domain Eukaryota; kingdom Metazoa; phylum Arthropoda; class Insecta; order Phasmatodea; family Phasmatidae; genus Medauroidea; species Medauroidea extradentata. The sequence goes on along the minus strand of PNEQ01030216.1, from coordinate 21,345 downwards.
ACGTCGGCCGACCATGGCACCTCAATCGTGAGTTGTTGTCTTCGGCCCATTGATATGCTATCGCGAATATTTCTGGTAATGGTGGCCGCCTCGTCCGCCCGTCCTAGTGTCTGTAATGGACGTCCCATCAGCCGATTGACTGCCCTGTCCGCGATGATTGTTAAACGAACGTATCCCTCCACACTTTTACCCTTCACTTCTGCCAAAAAAGGTTGGAGTTCAAGTCGCAGACGTGGGGTTATGCTTCTTAGTGCGTCCTCCGGCGGCATGGTTGGATAGATGCGCCGGAACAGCTGGATTTTCGTGGCTATGAACCTCTCTGTCGACTCTGTGTCCTTTTTTAGTTCACTTTAAAATCGTGCTTGACAGTCTGCTATAACCTCCGCGGACCCGAACCGATACCGTAGGCCATTCGCGAACTCGTTCCATGTCATTGTTGCATATCCCCATAGTCTCCACCAGTCCTTTTCGGCACCATGCAAGTTGCTAATCGAACGATCAACCCACTCCTCGTACACTACGCCATAACATAAACACAGTGTTTCGCACTGCTGCAGAAACTGGTCCACGTCCTCGTGCATGTGTCCAGAGAACTCGGGAAGTTTCATTATGTCCCCACTCTGTTGGCGAGTTGTCGCGAAAGCTCGACGCACTGTAGTTGAAGCACTAAGGGAGGGTTGATAGGGTTGTAGGTTTGTAGCTTTTGACGTATGACCTTGAAGCGGGGGAGGGGGTCTCGGTGACACACAAGTTGCGCAAGCGAACACGCCCTCACCGAATGTGACAAGTTCCGTGGCGTGCGAACATCTGTGGTGACGTCTTGTTCGACATGTCACACAAGTGGCCATCTATTTCTCGTGTCTGTCACAAGTTGGCGAGTCACATACTTCGGCCTGACTTGGTGGGCTGTGGTCGTTAAGCTTCTCCACTTTCACGCTCGGGTTCCCCTTCCGGTTCTCCATGGCACATGTGCAGCACTATTGCAGTACTTCTCCGAAAAGTAAATCAGGGAAGGCTGGTAATCCACACCTAACACACTCCTTGCTGCTCATTATGTGCGATGGTTCGATTTCTGTCTAGATATAGCTCCTTGTATTGTTTCCTGCTGTCGCTGACGTGCGGGCTGTGATAGAACTGGATAAACAATGCAAATGTGGCGATCCTGTAGTGAAGTGTCGTCTTCCAGTCCTTCTCTGTGTAGGTTGTACGTCGATTTACACTGCAATATTCACACCAAAGCGTTGGGCGCCTTGACGCCGTGTCCGGTGAGAGTGAGGTAGAAATGGAGCTACCTTGGAATGCTCTGGGCGCCACCTGGTTATTGGTGTAGCCGGGAACACGAGGCTCGATGGGTCGTGGTCTGTTCGTGCCGGCGTGCCCCTCTCTCACCTGGCGAGTCGAAACAGCTGTGGATCGGAAAACACAGGGAGGATCTGGAGAAAACTACACCTTACATGGACACTTATGGGGCGGTCCACACCCTCGTACCCTAGGGCTTTAAGTGAGCCAGTTACAAATGACGAAACAAAGTAAAACACTGGGCCGGATAGTTGCACACTCACGTTACGTTTCTCGGTGGACGAATCAGAGTCCCGAAGCGCACTACATCTCTCTTGTTTTGTCCGTCGCGGCCGCTGCTTCCAGACTGCCTTCTTCATGCACTGGAAGAGAGAGGGGGCACGAAAGCCATGTGTCCTGCACTGGCAGATGGCCGGGATGGCAGGTGTCACACGTTGGTGTCAAGTTCATGCATGCCCTGCCACTGTCACTGATCTGCCACACACACTCAAGTATCGCACATCAGCCATTACCAACCAGCGCACACCTGCCACTGACACACTCTGCGAACACCCGCCGCGACCAGGTGCAACTCCACCTGGCCTGTGGCTTGGTACGACGACAACCCATTCATTTTTTTTTTTTTTGCTTTACAGTGTTCTATAGCAAGTCCCTCACCTCTGCACTTCTTGCACCAATATTTAAATCCTTTTTAAACTAACTATAGATTTTGTTGCTAATTGTAGCTATTTTCATAGGCCTGTATGCTGTCATGAAAGGATATATAAAAATTTCTGTTTTTTCTATTGTGAAGTTTTCACCCTGGTCATTTTTATCTTTTCGAGAACGACAGGCCACTACAGCAGTCAATTGAATGAAAGTTCAACAAATTCTTCATTTGAAGACTCCCAAAGATGCATAATCCCTTGGGACAGTTTTACACAATTTTTTGAAAACTGTGACAGTGATGTGGAGGCCGACAACCCGCCACCAAAAAAACAGAAAAAATTACAAACAAAGACAACAGTTAGGGATGACGACTTGCACTCAAGTCTCCGCATCACCATCGACTGTTTACGGACAAGTTCACAAAGAATGTCAAACATGCCTCAGGAAACTGAAGACAAACTTTTTGCACAGCCTATATCAACAAGTGTGTCAACCTCAATGAAAACTACTCTTTTGGGTTTTTTCATATTAATAAAAAACTATACGTTTTACGACAGAATTAATGAAAATAAAAATATAACACATTATTTACCAGATATAACACTGTTGGGGCAGACGTTCGTATGTAGGCCTACTTCAATTTGCCGAAACACTTTAAGATTGTGTAGCCACTGTCATTCTTTCTGAAGGTATACATCTGCTTTTAAAAATAGCGAAACTATTAATTCTCGTCTTTGAAGATATGCAAATACGAATTTAAGTGAATTCAGTCAAAACACTTGTCACTTCCCACTTGGACTTCGCCAATAATTGCCAAGGAATTATGGTGTATAATTTTAATAATTAAGTAATTTCCACGTATGCACAAAGTTGATACCTGCATGAAGATGTCGCGAGCACATTTTGTAAGGTTATGTATTAATAACACATGGTAACTTGTAAGCAAACAGAAACCTCGTACAAAGATAATCACAGCGCTGCAGTAATTCATTCAGCGGGGTCAGCAGCGCTACATGTAGCGGTCACTTGCAGCGCTGCCGCAGTGCTTTTCCAGCTGAAGGTTCCCGATGCTACAGGCACAATAAGGAAATAATGAACAGTGATGATTGTTTTTGAAAATTGGTGCTGTAGTAAGGTGTGAAAGTCACTACAATACCAGTTTTACAGTTATTACTACATTGTCACATTAAAGTTCGTATTTCACCATCAAATTATTTTTCGGGGCTACAAATAATTGAATACTCATTAACACACCTTAACTTCAGCATATATTATTCCTCGACAATGTAATATGGGTATGAGGTATATCAGTACAGTTTTTACATTGTTACCTATGTTTGAATAAAAATATGAACCGAGTATCTATTTAAGATATTCGATAACAATTCAACATCTAGTTTTACCTGCAAACAATTATGAAGTCATTTTTAAAGTTAGTATATGACATTACATTAATTTTTTTACTTTTGTTAATTTTTAAGTGTGACTCGTGATAGGTTGCTGTAATAAATTTAATTTTTATGTACTCCGTTAATATTATTGCTAACTAAATAATTTACTAGAGTACACTTGACTTCACTTTCCTATAAGCAAACTTGTGTAAATTGCTCGAATTTTCCATTATTTAACGAACATGATATAGTAAGAATGTATGTTGTGTGTGCATGTGTGTATGCACATACACATTTTGTATTAAATTCCGATATATTTTTTGCTGGTTTTGTTGCTGCGATTACAAGGGACCAAATGGAGAGCTAATGCTAGAAACACTACTGAAAACATTGACTGCAATTTGTAAAAATATAACCTAAGTAACTAAGCCATCAGCACAACACATAGGTAAATTTCTAACATATGAACCTAGCTTTGTCTATTTACCCTGACGCAGTGTCCGGTGAGAGTGAGGTAGAAATGGAGCTGCGTTGGAATGCTCTGGGCGCCACCCGGTTAAGTGTGTAGCCGGGAACACGAGGCTCGATGGGTCGTGGTCTGTTCGTGCCGGCGTGCCCCTTTCTCACCTGGCGAGTCGAAAGAGCTGCGGATCGGAAAACACAGGGAGGATCTGAAGAAAACTACACCTTACATGGACACTTATGGGGAGGTCCACACCCCCATACCCTAGGACTTTAAGCGAGCCAGTTCCAAATGACGAAACAAAGTAAAACATTGGGCCAGATAGTTGCACACGCACGTTACGTTTCTCGGTGGACGAATCAGAGTCCCGAAGCGCACCACGTCTCTCTCGTTTTGTACGTCGCGGCCGCTGCTTCCATACTGCCTTCTTCATGCACTGGTAAAGGAAGGGGGCAGCAAAGCCATGTGTCCTGCACTGGCAGATGGCCCGGATGGCAGGTGTCACACATTGGTGTCAAGTTCACACATGCCCTGCCACTGTCACTGATCTGCCACATACACTCAAGTATCGCACATCAGCCATTACCAACTAGCGCACACCTGCCACTGACACACTCTGCGAACACCTGCCGCGACCAGGTGCAACGCCACCTGACCTGTGGCCCGGTACGACGACATACGCCCCCTTCCTGAATACGACTGGTCACGGTAGGTGTGTGCATTCGGTATATATTCTTCTGCTGGTGTCGCCCCCGACGACCAAACACTAGGGTCTGCTGTGGGTCGAAGTCTCCGGCGTCATCTCCTGAGTCATCTGGTGGTGCACCGCAGGTCTGCTGTTTCTGTCGTGGGCGAGGTCGTTGTTGTAGTGCTCCCTCCGGTGTCTGTTGGTATGGATCGAGGGAGTAGAGTTTGGGGTGCCGGCCGTCGTTAACACCAGCATGTCCTGGGATGTTGTGGTCTTTATGTCCTGACATTCTGCCACTAGCGTCTGTACAGTAGGCGTCTTCCTGCTGGCCATTTGTGCTAGGCTCGGACGAGTGTAACTGGGGTTGCCTGCTGTGTCGGCGTCGTTGTTGGCATTGAGGCGACTCTTCTGGTTCCTCGAGGTGTATGGTAAAAGTCGTACTCTCTAGTGGTGCATCCAGTTTCCACACTTCTTGGACAATGGGTTGGAGTCTCGGCTCATCTTCATCAGGCATGGTCACTATTGGTTCGGCTTCCTGCGGCGGTGTTATGGCACCAGGCATTGACGGGAGAAGTAACGCCAGTCGCGGTGTCTTGTCACATCTGCTTTGCGAGTGTTTGTCACTCTCCTCTTGGAGTGGTGTCTCAGTTTGTGGGTGCTCAGCTGCTATGGTTGCCGGGAGTAGGTCGGAGAAAGCGAAGACATCTTTCCATTCATCGAAGAGAGCTTGTATTGCTGTCCTGTATTTGGCTGGGACCTCGTTGTCCAGGTCACCCAGGTGAATTGTGTGTTGGTTGGCATTCAGACGCCGGTCGACAGCATACACTAATCATCGTTTCCCGGCTCCCACGTGTACCCTCTTCGCCGCGACCTCTATCACTGCTGTTTGTGTCTGCAGCCATGGTTGCCCCAGTACTACGGGCTCTCGTAGGCCGTCCACGACCAAGGCTTCAACTTGAGACGTCTGGTCGCGTATCCTGATTGTCAGGTCGGTTACGCCCAGTGTGGCACTGTGCTTCCCTCTGGTGGCCAGCTGTAGCATGCAGGGTCCAGGTCGGATCTGTGTTGGATTAACGAGTATGGATGCGAAGAACGTATGCCTGGCAGCAGAATCAACTAATGCAGGAGTTGGTTGGTTGTGGATTTCATTCGGGATGCGGAGTAACTGATCCTCCTCGAATGTTAGTTGTCCCATAAATAGCTCTGAGTCAGTTTTGGTCGTGATCAGGTGTGTCTGGCGATTGACAGCGGGGAGGTCAGCAGCTGGCCTGCCTCCCCGCCTTATTCGTTTCCCAATGGCGGGCATGTGGCATTCCTAACAGGGCAGTCCCGGTGCTCGTGAAACGTGTTCGCTGGGCAGGTGTGGCACTGTGTCGGTCGAATGTCCTGTCGCGAGAGTTGTGGGGCAGATACAAGGTCGGCCGACTATGGCACCTCAATCGTGAGTTGTTGTCTTCGGCCCATTGATGTGCCATCGCGCATATTTCTGGTAATGGGGGCCGCTTCGTCCGCCCGTCCTAGTGTCTGTAATGGACGTCCCATCAGCCGATTGACTGCCCTGTCCGCGATGATTGTTAGACGAACGTATCCCTCCACACTTTCACCCTTAACTTCTGCCAAAAAAGGTTGGAGTTCAAGTCGCAGACGTGGGGTTATGCTTCTTAGTGCGTCCTCCGGCGGCATGGTTGGGTAGATGCGCCGGAACAGCTGGATTTTCGTGGCTTATGAACCTCTCTGTCGACTCTGTGTCCTTTTTTCGTTCATTTTAAAATCGCGCTTGACAGTCTGCTATATCCTCCGCGGACCCGAACCGATACCGTAGGCCATTCGCGAACTCGTTCCATGTCATTGTTACATATCCCCATAGTCTCCACCAGTCCATTTCGGCACCATGCAAGTTGCTAATCAAACGATCAACCCACTTCTCGTACACTACGCCATAACGTAAACACAGTGTTTCCCACTGCTGCAAAAACTGGTCCACGTCCTTGTGCATGTGTCCAGAGAACTCGGGAAGTTTCATTATGTCCCCACTCTGTTGGCGAGTTGTCGCGACAGCTCGACGCGCAGTAGTTGAAGCACTAAGGGAGGGGTGATAGGGTTGTAGGTTTGTAGCTTTTGACGTATGACCTTGAAGCGGAGGAGGGGGCCTCGATGACACACAAGTTGTGCAAGCGAACACGCCCTCACCGAATGTGACAAGTTCCGTGGCGTGCGAACATCTGCGGTGACGTCTTGTTCGACATGTCACACAAGTGGCCATCTCTTTCCCTTGTCTGTCACAAGTTGGCGAGTCACATATATCGGCCTGCCTTGGTGGGCTGTGGTCGATAAGCTTCTCCACTTTCACAGTCAGGTTCCTCTTCCGGTTCTCCATGGCACATGTGCACCACTTTTGCAGTACTTCTCCGAAAAGTAAATCAGGGAAGGCTGGTAATCCACACCTAACACACACCTTGCTGCTCATTATGTGAGATGGTTCGATTTCTGTCTAGATCTAGCTCCTTGTATTGTTTCCTGCTGTCGCTGACGTGCGGGCTGTAATGTAGCTGGATAAACAATGCAAATGTGGCGATCCTGTAGTGAAGTGTCGTCTTCCAGTCCTTCTCTGTGTAGGTTGTACGTCGATTTACACTGCAATATTCACACCAAAGCGTTGGGTGCCAAGATGCCGTGTCTGGTGAGAGTGAGGTAGAAACGGAGATGCCTTGGAATGCACTGGGCGCCACCCGGTTAAGAGTGTAGCCGGGAACACGAGGCTCGATGGGTCGTGGTCTGTTCGTGCCGGCGTGCCCCTCTCTCACCTGGCGAGTCGAAACAGCTGTGGATCGGAAAACACAGGGAGGATCTGGAGAAAACTACACATTACATGGACACTTATGGGGCGGTCCACACCCCCATACCCTAGGGCTTTAAGTGAGCCAGTTACAAAAGAAGATACTAAGTAAAACACTGGGCCGGATAGTTGCACACTCACGTTACGTTTCTCGGTGGACGAATCAGAGACCTGAAGCGCACTACATCTCTCTCGTTTTGTCCGTCGCGGCCGCTGCTTCCAGACTGCCTTCTTCATGCACTGGTAGAGGGAGGGTCATCAAAGCCATGTGTCCTGCACTGGCAGATGGCCGGGATGGCAGGTGTCACACGTTGGTGTCAAGTTCACACATGCCCTGCCACTGTCACTGATCTGCCACACACACTCAAGTATCGCACATCAGCCATTACCAACCAAGGTACACCTGCCACTGACACACTCTGCGAACACCTGCCGCGACCAGGTGCAACTTCACCTGGCCTGTGGCCTGGTACGACGACAACCCATTCTTTTTTTTTTGCTTTTTAGTATTCTATAGCAAGTCCCTCACCTCTGCTCTTCTTGCACCAATATTTACATCCTTTTTAAACTAACTATAGATTTTGTTGCTAATTGTAGCTATTTTCATAGGCCTGTATGCTGTCATGAAAGGATATATAAAAATTTATGTTTTTTCTATTGTGAAGTTTCCACCCTGGTCATTTTTATCTGTTCGAGAACGACAGGCCACTACAGCAGTCAATTGAATGAAAGTTCAACAAATTCTTCATTTGCAGAGTCCCAAAGATGCATAATCCCTTGGGACAGTTTTACACAATTTTTTGAAAACTGTGACAGTGATGTGGAGGTCGACAACCCGCCACTAAAAAAACAGAAAAAATTACAAACAAAGACAACAGTCAAGGATGACGACTTGCACTCAAGTCTCCGCATCACCATCGACTGTTTACGGACAAGTTCACAAAGAATGTCAAACATGCCTCAGGAAACTGAAGACACACTTTTTGCACAGCCTATATCAACAAGTGTGTCAAATATGCTTACAAACTGTGATCCTCGCCACAAGGCAAGAATTAAGATTAGAATTTTAGAGTCCCTTGAAGTAATAAAAAATAATTTTGTCAACACGTCTTGACCAGTAATATTGTAGTTTGTATGAACAAAATAAATTAAATTTAATTTGTAAATGTTTTTTTATTTCTGAAAAAAAAAACACTATGTGTTTGATGTTTTTATTGACGTGACAACGTCTTATAATTCGATAGAGCCGGCTGCACGCACGAAAAAACATGACTCATGCGGCGTTACCTCTCTCTGAGGCGTTCCATGTAAGGCTTGAAGTGCATGCGAGAGCGCGGAACGAGCGACAAAGAAGTACAATCGGCCTTTGCGTTCGGCAGCGTTCGACATCCGTCTCTCTCCTACTTGAGTGAGCGATGCGTCTGCGAGGAGTAAAAACTATTAAATTGTAAAAAAAAAATTGACATAATTGTATTTATGCGTACGAATAAATATAACTTGATCAATTTCATTGTGATTTCCAATTACTTCCTTCTCTCTCTACATCCAAATCTATTAAACAAATGAAATTAAAATTTTCTTTTGAAAAATGATACCATTCCATCAGTATTTCCTTAAGACGTTGTCACGTTCAACTATCGTCAGTAAACCGACTTTACAGACAACCAATTTTTTTATTTATTTATTTATTGTGTGAGCATGCCGTATACCCCGATTATACAGCCGTTAGGGCAGGGGTATGGCATTTGTCAGTATGACATAGTAGTACATAATTCAACACAAACAATTAACAATAACAATATTTACTAGACGTGTTGTAGATTATGGTTAGCAAACAGGCTAACCTGGAACAATGCAATTAATGGAACAGTACACAATATAAAATGATACAAGCAATACATGTACAATTTTATATTCGAATATTGGGTAACATTATGCCTATGACCGGTAGGGAGTATTCAAATAGTAAACTGTATAAGCATCTTTTATAAAATTAATACTGTATTTAGATATTATTCAACTGAGTAGAAGGGGTATGCTTTAAGGAAGCATTTAAGCCTTCTTCTGAAGAGTTTTGAGTTTTACTGGCATAGGGTTTTGTAGTCATCAGGCAACTTGTTGAACAAATTTATACATGAATAGTAAGCCCCTTTTTTAAAAAGTTGTAGATGATGTTCAACTGGTCATTTAACAGAGACCTAAAAATTTAGTATGCCTTCTAGCTTCGGTTTGGTGACCTTTATACATAACTATGGTAGGCTGTTCCTGCATAGGCTTATTACTTGCATGGAACTGTAAGATCTTGGTTTTTTCTACATTAAGCATGAGTTTATTAGTGACAAATCATTCTGTTAGTTTTGTGAAGACTATGTAGCACTTGTTGTATAAGTTATTTAAGTATGTACTCTTTATGAGTAGGCTAATTTCGTCAGCATATAGGACTACTTTAGCTTGACAATCCATTATTAAAGGCAGGTCATTTATAACAATGAGGAAAAGTAGTGGCCCCAGAATGGAACCTTGAGGAACTCCGTTAGTCACTTTATCCCAATTAGAATGTACAGAACTATCATATATGTTGCCACAAAGGGCCAATTTCTGTTTCCGGTCTGATAGATAAGATAAAATCCAATCATACGTGCTACCTCTTATTTTGTTTAATACATTTGAAATTTAAGACTTTAGTTCAAAAATTGCTTGAGTGGTGGAAACTCCAGTTTAAATCCATATTGGTTATTTTTTAGTAATTTATATTTATTTAAATGAGAAAAAATTCTATTGTAAAAGTTTTTTTCACAAATTTTAGCAAAAGTTGGCAACCATTCAATTGGTCCGTAGTTGTCAACACAATTTTTATCACCTTTTTTATGTATAGGACTTATTGCAAATTTCAGTCGATCAGGACAATTCCCTGGTGTCATGGAAAGATTTATGACATGACAGAGTGGTATACTATATTACAGCTACTAAAATCTGGAATTCTTTACCACAGGAGGCGAGGAATACTAAATCAATTCATTTGTTTAAAAAATTATGCCAAAACAATCTGTCAAAGCTGTAAGTTCACTAATTGAGAATGGTTTTAAAAGAGTTTCAAAGGAACAATCCCTATAGTAAAAGCTACTTAAAAATAGGAGGCTCAGTATATAGGCCTAT
>PNEQ01030216.1:0-10764 GCA_003012365.1 Medauroidea extradentata | reverse complement strand
ATTTGCGTTTATGTATATAACCATGTTAATCAGCCTGTATGAGTGTGTGGATGCGTCTGTGTGCGCGTAAACTGTCTTTGTGTAAGAATATGCTTTTAGGTGTTCGACTTATTACAGATTGTAATTTTATATTTTTTATTTGTAAATTTGTGTATGTATGTAAGAGTATATATGTGAACGTATGTGTGTATGTGTGTGTGGTATGTATGTGTGTATGTGTGTATGTCTGTATGTTTATATATGTGCATATGCATGTTTATCTGAAAACATATATATTTCAATAATAGTTTATGTTAGATGTAGTTTAGTTTACTTGATTATAAGTACTTAAAATTATTGTTTTTTTTACTTTTTTTATCTTAGATGCATACCGTACTGTTACTTTATCGTTTCATTTTTTTTTCTTCTCCCTATTGTCATGGTAGAAGTACTACAGGAATTCTTGTTACATTACTATAACAAATATCATCATAATGTTTAATGTATGCAATTTTAAGTATAATTTATTTCCTATTGTTTGTGGTTAAGTGTAAGAGAAGGCGACAATGCCTTAACTTCGCCACAATGAAAATAAAGACGATTTATTATTATTATTATTATTATTATCTTGGATTACATCATCGCCGCCATCTTGGATGACGTCACTGCCACCATCTTGTTTCCAGCTGCCATCTTGTTTTCGGTCGCCATCTTGGATTACATCACTTTCAAAATTTTCCAAAATTTCCAAAATTAAAAAAATCTAAAAAATGATTTTATATCCATCTGCCATCTTGGAATAATTTATACCCTCGCCATCTTTGAATACGTTTCCTGCCAATTTTCAACTGTCATTTGTTTACATGTTCTGGAGGCCGCCATATTTAATGTTTAAAATTCCCCCGCCAAAATAATCTATTATTATATTTAGTTCTAGGATTGACCACCAGAGGCGCTACTTTGAGCCGCCATCTTTGTTTCCTATTTACTCACTTGATTCGACTTCACCATGTGTTTAAGGGCTAATAGTGTATGCTATATTATATGGACTCTCACCCCTAAGCATCAATATTAATTTTATTTATTTTTTGTTATGTTTGCCTACAGACAGGCAAAATAGACAAGCATTTAAAATCATAACTACATCACCACCATCAATCATATTAATTTCATTCTGTAAAACCTTTTTTAGTAATGTAATTGTGTTCAATGTAATCACTGATTAAGTGTACAAGGACTGTTGCATCTGATGCTCTTTAAGAAAAGTTATGATAGGTGAATAATGTCTCTCAACACACACAATTTTAAGTTTTAAATAATACATTTATTAAACACTAAAACACTATTTACACAACACAATTAAATACTACTATACACATATTTACACTATATACACTATTTACAAATATTGAGGCGGCTGGATGGGTCCTCGTGCCACAAGTGTCCTCAGGAGGCCGAGGACTTCCACCTGGAAGCGGGTGGTGGCGGTGTGGCGGATCCCCGCCACGGCATGCTGCGCTTCTACTCGGAGCCGCAGGTCCAAGAATTCGTCCTGCTGGCCCCGAACCTGAGCCCGCAGCGCGGCGAGCTCACGTAGCACCTCCTCCGCCACATTCCCATCCTCTTCCTCCTCGCCATGGGACAAGGCACCCTCCACCTCATCATCGCCATCGTTAACGTCCTCCCCATCATCGCCGTCCTCATCCTCATCCACCACCACCTCGTGCACAATAGGCATCACTGCCATAACGGGATGCCCTGCAGCAGGCCCCCGTTTTGGAGCAGGCCTGGCGCAGTCGGAGGGGCACTTGCCTGCCTCGAACACACCGATGACTTCCACCTCGTCCTCGTCGTCGGAGATGCCGAGGTTCTGCCGCAGCCGAATCAGCGGCGGTGGTGGTTCCCGAGCTGATGCCTGGCAGGCAGACACCCCTGCCACAGCAGCATCGTATAGTTCCTCCAGTGCCTCGTCGTCGCTGCTCTCCCATACATGCGTTTTACTTGCCATCTTAACGTAGATTGAAGCCCCAAGTACACAGGAGACTCCTCCAGGCAAGCACCCCCTCCCCTCCAGCCAATATTTTGCAAGACTACCCTCCCTTCATGTGGTCACAATCTACGTCACCAGCCATAGGGACGGCCACAGGCACCGTCCAGTCGGATAGGTCTGCCCTGGCCCCAACTTGCTCGCGAGCCACTACCTGAAGTGGCAAAGCATGACTCAAAGTCTGCAGCTGCATGCGAGAGTCGCGCATCACCCGGCTTAATGACCTAGGCTATTAGACTGCCAGACAACCCCGCGCCTCGTGAGGGCGAGATGACGAAACTGCATGCCTTCGACCACCTCATCGCCTCGGGTTCTAACCTGTTCAAAGTGTGTACGTGTAGTCATCACAGACTGCCCTCCAGACATTCCCAGTAAAAGAACATTTGATTTTAAATAATAACAACACAATTCAGATTTTAAAAAAATATATATATTTTATTTATTCCTTCATACATAAGAATTCGCATTATTAATACATAATGTCTGATTGTCGAATCCAACTGTCGTGGCTTGCATCGAACCCCAGCCAGCGCACTAGCACTTTATTTCCTTTCTTCTTCAATACCTTCTCGACCAAATACGTGTTTGGATACTTGGTAACTTGAATTTCTTCGTCGTAGAAACTTCTCGAATAGCCTTGCCTTCCACATCTTCTAGGTAGTAGGTCCTTGGTTCGTAGTGTCGAATCTTGGCCACTTTAAATATTTCAGTGCTCCAGTTTGGTGTGTAGCCTTTCGTAAATGTTCCCTTCACTCGCGATATTCTTGCAAAGTCTCCAACCTTCGCTTTAGGTTTGTGCAGGTCTAGTTTCTTCTCATTTTTATAAACAGTGTGTAGTAAAGAGTTGTCTTTGACATCTGCAGGCTTCATGTTCGTGGTCCTACGTACTGTATTGTTATAGTTCGAGACCAGACGAGGGAATATATCCAACCACCTGTAGCTTCCTTGTGCTGAGAATTTCTTCCACATTTCATTCTTCAAAGTACGATTAAAACGTTCGACGATACTAGCCTTGAGACCACTGTGGGTTGAATAATGGTTAATTTTATACTGCTTCAGCAAGGCTCGGAAATTAAAATTGTAGAATTTCTTGCCGAGGTCAGTATGTAGATTCCTGCACGGACCTTTATCTTGGAAAACAATATTCATCGCATTTGTTACATCCCTACCACTCTTAGTTTTTACGGGCACTGCCCACGCATATTTACTGTAGCAATCAAAAACAGTCAGCATGTACTTGTAGCCTTTATTCTTGCGAGCATAAGGAATCATTTCAACCAAGTCTGCTTGATACAAGTCCTTCAAACCAAACACATGTACTTTACACCGAGGATAATTTCGCCTTGCAGGCTTGTGCAGCTCCCCAGCAATGTTTTGACGGCTCATTCTATGTATCCGTCTTCACGCAATTCTTCAATAATGCTAGATATTTCATTTGTATGTGAGATATTTCCAGCCTGCTGAGAAGCAATTATCAGTCTTAATCTGTCTACAATTTCGTAAACATCATTCCAGTAAACATATTCAGATAGTCTTTCATCTTCTATTTTCTTAAGTAGATCGAGACCAGATCCTATTGTAGTTCCTACATCAGGGAAAAGCTGGGAAATAATGTTGAATTTCGGGTGTGTTTCATCCTTATATTCATTGCTGCTAGAATCGTTATTCTTCAAATGAGCCCTTGTAAGTTTTAAGAGACGTTTATACTGTTGTAGGGCACTATGCGAGTATGTACCAGAATTCTGTTTAAACAGTAATTAGTAAAGTCCAGAAGCAGGCTTGATTATGACATTTTCTACTTGTATGTCATTACTAGGTAAGAATAAAATTTGCTTGTTTCCCAAGAAATACTTTTTATTTTGCTTGTATACTCCATATGCCCTGTCCTTTGACCGTGAGTTTGTCAAGTTATCATGAAGCATTGTGCTCTGTTCCTTTTTCTGTTTCCACTCAGAGAGAGGCAAATCGTCTTCATCAATTTCATGCAGAGGTTTCTTGCATTTGACTATTGTTTGAGGCTCTTCTTCCTTCTTCACTGTCACAGGCAGGGGTGGTTTTGGCTTCAAACTGTCCAGTCGCTGTGTTATAGGTTTGAAAGCTTCTTCATTAATCATATCACGTTCCATCCTAGCATGCTGAGCGGCCAAGTGCTTTGCGTGAATACTTTTAATCATGGCGTGTAAGTCACCAACAATGTCAGACATCGTACTACTCGCTTACAATGATGTGACAGGGTATTTATATGTTGTTTTTCTTGGTTGGAGGCCTAGAACATGGCTCACTATTTTTTCCTTCCAAAACTATAACTGAAGGCAGGTTAGATGCAGATGTCAGCATGTTTTCAATATTTTTAATCGAAACTTCTAGTCTAGTAAGGTGCGATATTACCTCATCCAGGTCTTTAACTTCACCACGAGTTTCATTTATCAACCCTTCTATTACATTAAATTTCCTGTCCAGCAAAGTCTCCACATCAACAGGAACAGTCCTTAGTTTAACATCCACATCACTAATCATACTTGCAATATTATTACTTATTCTATCCAACACAGTTTGTATTAGACTAATCAAATCACCATGAAGGGTGTAAATATATGCTTTGTTAACAGCATTCCCATCTTCTCTCGGACTTGCAATATTTTTCAGTCTTTTTCCTTGAGCACTACAGTTCCCATCATCTGTAGGCACTAAACAACTTTCTGTTTTACGTTTCAAGCCATTATGCCCAAACTTTGAAATTATGTAGCTCATTTCTCACTGACGAAGGCTTATGAACTGATCAAATCCCCAACGGTACCTGCCTTTAAGTATGGGAAAGTTTTTAGCTGTTACAAGAAATCCATGTGGGTCACGCCAACAAAATGCACACATCTTTGAATTTATCGAAAGTCATGTCCGTATTAACATGATCAGAGTACACATGTCTCAAGTTCAAGTCATCCATTTTAAACAAAACCAACAAATTCGCATTATCTCTCAATAGCTGCTTGGGAATACGTGAATAAGTCTGACAAAGGTAAAAGGAATCTACTGACATACGCCTTCCCATGCAAAAGTATTCCTGGATAAAAGACTGTTACTCACAAGCTACATCATCGAAAACAAACACAGAGTTTGGTAGAGCTTCACTTGGTGGTACCATGGCTTCGTTGTCGCTGAATTTTTCCAAGTCTCTGATACTTTGGCTGTTGTAATGATTTCGAGTATAGGTACACATTCTCGAACCGGAGACCATTATGTTCCTCCAACAAGCTTAAGAGCACACACGTCTTACCACAATTAGATGGCCCTGCAATGATGCAACGAACAGTATTGGGAAGGAGGGGACCATGCCTTGATTCGTGAGAAGTGACTTCATCTTCGGTAGTCATACGTATGGGTAAACTAACTTCTTGCTTGTCAATATGTATATTTCCACCAACTTGCAGTGCTATTTGAGGAGCGTGAGGAGGAGTTTGTGGAGACTGGTGTGGAGCGTGTGGAGCATGTGTGGAGCTATGCTCAGCATAAGTAAATGGGAGTTGATGCATGTGATGAGAATGCATAATCTAGCGTGGAGCGTGTGGAGACTGTTGTGGAGCTAACTGTGGAGCATGTGGAGCGTGTATAGTTGTGTGAGGAGCTGATTGAGGAGCATGTGGAGTATGCATAGGCTTATGTGGAGCACATTGTGGAACATGTGGAGCTGACTGTGGAGCACATGGAGCATACGTAATCTTGAGTGGAGCAGTATGTGGAGAGAGTACAGAATCAGTGATGCAAGTTTGAGTATGTCTCTTCAAAGCATCTCTTCGACTAAACTGTCGTTGGCAGAGTTCACATTTAAATCTTGTTCTTGAAGACTTCATCATGCATGTAGTTTTTTCATGACGTAATATATTACGCATGGCTGTAAATACTTTACCGCAGAAGCGACAGCGGAGGTGCATCAATAACAACCGTACTCTTCAAATTCTCGAATGGTACTGAGCATAAGAGCATATATAAACACATACTTAAGTAATTGTAACTTAGTGTATCATAATGCCTCGTAGGAGTAAGATAGAGCGGAAGAGGACTAGTGAATACTCTTATAAATAACTTACCTTTCGAAGCACATATTCCTGGGTACCGGTACTGCGGACCAGGAACTAAGCTGAAGAAGATGCTCGAGCGTGGTGACGTCGGAGTTAACCAATTGGACGAGGTGTGTAAGGAGCACGACATAGCTTATGCCAATAGTAACAAACTGGAAGATAGACATGCTGCTGACACTGTCCTTGCCAACAAAGCAAAGAAGATTGTCAAATCTAAGAATTCAAAATTTGGTGAAAGAGTAGCTGCTTGGGGTGTATCCAAGATCATGAAGACTAAAGTCAAGAGAGGAATGAGATTGCGAATAAAGGGTAGCACATCCAAACCTACAAACACCCGAATTAAATCCATACAGTCTGACAAAAATATAGTTAGTCAGAAGAAAAGAAGACTCGAAAAAGAAAGTAAGCAAGAAACAAGGAGGCTTCCTGCCTCTACTCCTGCCTGGCCTGGCAGCATTAGGGGGCCTGATTGGCGGAGTTAGTGGTATTGCCAGAGCAGTGAATACATCGAAAAACCAAGGTATGCAGTTGGAAGAACTTCATCGCCACAACAAGCAAATGGAAGCTATTGCACTAGGATCAAAAAACGGGAAAGGACTTTACCTAAGACCTTATCCTGTGGGTGGAGGATGTCTGAAAAAAAGAACCAGAAAGAGGAGGAAACAGTCCTAAACCGACTACCTAACAGACCACTAACAAACTTGGATTTAATAAAATTTGCTTGAAAATTACAAATATCTAATTTCAGGGGTATGTTCATGAGAGACAAATTATCATCAAAACCAAGACTTAACGAATGTGGAATTATAAATTTAGATTCGGCTAACGGTTGAGGAACTCACTGGGTTAGTTATAAAAAATATGGAAACAATGTTGACTACTACGACAGTTTTGGAAACCTTCGCCCACCCATAGAAGTGCGCAAGTATTTTAAGGGAATGGAACTAAGCTATAATTATTTCAAAGAGCAATTACCTACCCAGTGGAACTGTGGCCATTTATGTCTCAAGTTCTTAATTAGTGATTAATAAATGTTGATACAAGCACAACTTTGTATCAGTCATGTCTGTAACGTTGATCTTGATGGGCAAGAGCTCAGAGCTGCACTCCATGCATTTTCCAGCTCTGGATGTAAAAGATTCATGGTCGTGGCAGTGATAGACTTCCAAACTTATTTCTCTGTGCCTAATGTAGATAGTTCAAACTGAAAATTTCGCTTTGTAAGAAATGACATCGCTGGAGAGGTTACTGTACCTACAGGATCGTATGAAATCGAAGACATTGCAGCATACATCAAGCAAGCATTAGGTCCTGATGTAAGTTTTGTTTTGCGAGGAAATCCAAACACTCTGAAAAGTGAAATTTTATGCAGCGAAGATATTGACTTTACTGAGAAAGATACACTAGCATCCATGCTGGGATTCGAACACAACGTGTATGAGAGCGGAAAAATACACCAGTCAACACTGCCTGTAAACATCTTGCCGGTGAATGTTATAAGAGTAAACTGCAATCTTGTAACAGGCTCATATCTAAATGGTAAACCGAACCATACACTTCACGAGTTTTCAGCGACTGTTCCACCTGGATTCAAACTGGTAGAAGTCCCGAAAAATCTAATTTATGCACCAATCATATAAAAGTACATACAGGAAATTATTGTTCGTATAGTCGACCAGGATGATAAACTAATTAATTTCAGAAACAAAGAAATTACATTACGCTTGCACTTGAAGAAAGATGGGCCTGAGTTTTAGAAAAAAAAATATAAAAACAAGTCTCCCCACCAAGCCAAAGGTCAGTTGGTCACAAGCAACCAGTGTGTTAACACGTAAAAATATTGTGTTCTTGAAGAGTATAGGCTTCAAAGTCAAGAAGAATGGAAGCAGAAATACTGAATGTGAACGAGCCCGTTAGTTATGAGGATTCCATAACAAAGACTAAATTTCATGCTTATTCGCCTTACCTGCCCGGTCCATAACAGCTGTCGTCCGAGGTTCGAATACCGGTGCAAAACCAAGACATTTATACTTTACCGAGCAACTCATACTTGAGATTCAGAGGTACGTTAACAAAGGCTGGAAATGCTGTACCTGTAACCACCAAGATAATTAGAAATGGAGTACTTCACATGATTAATAAAATAGCTTATAAACTGAATGGTGTCGAGGTTGATCAGACACGAGATGTAGGTATTACGGCTACTATGAAGAACTACCTGTCTCTAACACACAACCAACTACCCGCAGCCAAAATGGCCGGATGGGGAATCGAACCAAATTATAAAGTTCCTGTATACGAAGATGGAAGATTTGAAATATGTGTACGACTTTCCTCGTTGCTGGGATTCGCCGAAGATTACAAGCATATTATAGTGAATTCTAAACAAGAGCTGGTCATACTTTTAGCCAATACTCAGACAAATGCTTTACTGGATACTTCAGAAAACCCAGAGGTCACAAAACTCTCTATACAATCGATAGAGTGGCTGCTGCCACATGTTCAAGTAAAAATGGAGGAGAGAATAAAACTACTCAAGTTTGTCGAGAAAGGAAGGAATATAGATGTAGCTTTCCGCTCGTGGAGCTTGGAAACTTGTCCGGCCCTGACTCAGTATGAAAACATTAATTGGAATGTTAAATCATCATTTGCAACGGAAAAACCACGCTACATAATTCTAGCATTTCAGACCGAAAGATAGAATACCACAAGTGCAGATCGCTCAAAGTTTGATCACATCAATATAAAGAATGCCAGAGTTTATTTGAACTCTGAAAGTTTTCCGTACGTGGACTTGAACGCAAATTTCAGTAATGGTTCTTTCATATTGGCATACCAAATGTTTGCAGATTTTCAGAAATCATACTATGGACACGATGCATCAACAACACTCGAACCTGATGAGTTTATGAACAGTGCCCCGCTCCTTGTATTTGACGTAAGTAAGCAAGATGATCGTATAAAATCAGGAGTAATTGATTGTCGCATTGAAATGACTGCTGCGGAGAATATACCTGCCAGCACACAGGCCTATGCACTTATTATCCATGACCATTTGGCAACCTACAATGCAAGAGATAAAGTGGTGAAAATACTAACATAAGCTCAGTTCGATCTTGGACGTCAACATGTACGCAAGCATCCAGGGCTTCCAGTCTCAACTCGGATTTATTCTTAAAGAGGTTAGCATAGCATACAATGATGGAAAAGTGACATCGCATAGCTTCCTGCCACCATTTCACTGGAAATTGTTGGATAAGAAAAGTAAACGCACCAGTAAATGGCTTACAAAAAATTATCACGGACTAAACTGGGAAGATGGAAATGAGGATTATGAGAAAATTGAAGATGTATTAACTGAAATTATAGGCGATGAAGTTGTCTTTGTTGCTGGGGCGGAGCAGAAAAAATGGCTAAGTATTTATTGCAATGAAAATGTTAATATTATAGACTTGCAAACTACGTACGAGTGTCCGTCGCTTCGCTACTTGAAAGCAAAGTTCGACAAGCCTGGACATGGCTGCGAGTCATGCGAGCGGGACCTGACCTGCTCGCGCTTGAACGTACTATTGCTATGGCTGTGGTGTTCGGGAAGCCCAGTGACGTGAGCTAGAGTGATGTCAGAGTAGATAGTATATAGCAGGCTCGGATGGGAGGCCGCTCAGTCTGTCGCAACCGCTTGGTCTAGTTACTACATTACACCGTGCAGCTTGGTGAATAATGAACACCAGATTTCGAAAAGAAGAGTTCCACGACTACATCGATGCAGAAGTTGGTTTTCGCCGGGTGCACTACATACCTGTTGGTCTTCCAGATCGTCTAGAATTCTGCAATGGACTTGAACACTTTCTGTGGGTCAACGACAAAGATGTGTTCAGTGTTACGCCTATTCCCTGCAAGTTTGTAGACTGCACAGTTTTCCATCTCCGTCCAGATAGCCAGCTACCATCCACAACTGAGGAGCTTATTATTCGAGCTAAAGTTGAGATCATCATTCGCCACAACAGTGAGAGTTGTATCTCCTACAAACTAAGACGTGATGAACAAGTTATTCGCTGGGTGGAAAGGTGCAGTGGTTGGACCCACACGGCCATTTTGAAGAATGGGAAAGTTTGTTGGACATCTCCATGCACCCCTCTGATGTGTTAAGTGTATTTGTCATCACAGTCAAATCGTTAATCCATCATCATCATGTACAGGGGCCATGGAACTGAAAGTTTTCTGTTTTCACGCATCAAGCAAGAAGTTTACAAGAATCGTAGAAAAATGATAGAAGATCGCAAGTACAGTCATATAAACTTTAGTGACAAAGTTCGCAATGACATTTATGAATACTTTAGTCAAGAAGCACGCAATGACATTTTTGAAGGCTATGAAGACTCTGAAGACTACAAACTAGTACTACGGCCTGACCCTACCAAGGAGGAAGCTATACCTCGCCCCATGTTCGAGCCCTGGTCAGGTAACTATGCCTACGTGGTCACCAGCAAACAGTGTGTAATTTATGAAATTCAATTTGAAAGTGAAGAGTGGAGTGGAGAAATTCTGAACAGAACTTATTTTGAAATGTGTAGAGATGGCAACCATTTTCGTGTAACGTTCAACCCCTTCTCACCACGCACTACAAGCAATGTTACAGCTTGTTTTGCATGTGAAGGTGTT
>PNEQ01030215.1:0-34276 GCA_003012365.1 Medauroidea extradentata | reverse complement strand
AACCCAGAAAGTTGGACCTGTGAAATATGTTGTAATTGTAGCATGTAAAGAAGGGGAGATGTGGTGTAGAGTATAGGTTAAGTTGGTAGACTGTAAAACATGGACAGACAGTAATGGCGGGAATGCCAAATAGGTAATATGAGTTGTAACGGATGTTTGTAACATATACGAGTAAAACATTAAGTAGATAACACAACAGTATGCATGCTTCAGCATGATAACAATAAACATGATACAGCAGTCTGCAGCACAGACACTGCTCTTAAATAAGTAACTTCATACTTGTAAGTGAATAACAATAAATGCATGTGCTAAATGTAACTTACATTAAGTTTATATTGGTTTGAATATCTCTCTTATCTGTGCATTTATTTTTCATGTTGTTTAGTTTTTATTTGTTATGTTTTAGCATTGTGATTGCTGGTGTACTGCTACTTTCTGGTGGCACTTTTTTTTTTGGAAAATGTTGGTAACATTGTGTAATGAATACAGTAGGGTAATTCAACTATAACCAGAAAGGAAAAAAGAAGTACAAATTACGGAACTGTTTAAACTACTTAACTATGAATGTTTTCTTGATAATTACTACATTTATCTTAACAATGAACACAACCAAAATACATTGAAGATTATATTAGCAAAAATTAATAAATAAGTAAATAAATAAAAGACTACTTTTCTTTATCTGAAATTGAGTAAGTTAAAGTGACCTGCAATGCCATACATTGTTTTCCAAACATAACTGAACATTAAGCACAAGTTTATAGAAACATATTTAAATTACTTTGTATATAACCTACTCTACACTATAAAATAGTGTTGCACACCAAACTAATATTCCATGCTAAATAAATCAGATTTCTTAGTGTCCTTACATGTATATAAGAACAAATGTTACAACATTTTATAAAAATCCCTTTTTTTGCAGCCTATGTGTAATATAAGGGGGCATAACACTTTGTTTTTTTTAGAATCTGAGATGTGGTTAGAAATAAAGATACTACAGCATTTTGCAGAAAAGTTTTAAAACATTTAAAATGTCACACACAGCCATCGTCTACCAGATGCCTGTAGTTAATGTGAGAGAAATAAGTTTTTTCTAATTTTTTATTAGCTCTCATATCATGCAGAGGTGCTGAACATTTATCAAAACTTTCAGTAACAATTTTGTAAAAAAATCGGTACTTTTAAATGGTTTTCTATAGTAAACATGTTATGTTAAATATGTAAGACAATTACTTTAAATTACTTTACTGTACCTATTTGCAACTTTGGCATTTGTTGTTGGATCTACAGAATTCCTTAAAAAAATATGTATGTTACAGGTCTGCTCCAAATTTTCAACATCAAAAATTCTTTACTATTTTGCTGTTAATATGACATCAGCAATAATCTTTGCACTGTGTTGCATAATAAAGGCTCATTTGCACAATTCACAAAACACGTGATGTTGAGATACATCTGAAGTACTTAATCATGTTCAGAACTACAAACATTCTGTCATGTTCAGAACTACAAACATTCTGGACAGTATTTCTGAACATTCTTCTGTTTTGAACTCATAGTTAATTTAAATGTTCAAATAAACATATTTTCATTTAAACTATGACAGCGTTTCTAGGTTTCCAACTGAATGTGGCCAAAAAGCAGAAACAATAAGTGAATATGAATATGATCGCATGCTTCAAGAGGTTTACACAATTAAAAACTTCAGTAGTACAAATTAGGTAGTAAGGCAGTAAAATCACAAAAATTGATTGTACACAACAGCAAGGTTACTGCCTAAGTTCCGCCAAGTGGATCAGACTTTGAATACTGTATTTTTGGGTGTATTTATCATACAGAAGGCTATGGTTAAAAAAAATATATAATAATTTCTAGACATGTGAATAATGCTCCGCTATGCTAGTATTCACAATTAAAAACTTGAATTACAGAGCAACTTACACCTATTTTCTATTAAACTCAGTCTTGCATGAATTTTATAGGTTAAAGCAATACGACATTTATCCAGTGAATTATGAATGGCATCATGGGAATATTGGCCTTTTTCAGTGATTAGTTAAAATTACTATTTCCACTGTCAAACTTACGGAGTAAATGTTAAACTTTGTATGATTTGGTTTAAACCAGTGTGACTGAAAAAATTCTAAGGGCAGTATTCATATTCTTGTCTTGAGACGACTTTACCAAGATGATCTTGTTTCTTAAGACAGCACTTAACAACTCCAAGTTTCATAGTTCACGAACAAGATGATCTTCGTCAAGATCGTGCGCTTCAAGACGAGCTTGTTTGGCACTACTTCCGGCTTGACGAAGCACGAACTTAAGACTGCAGAGAGTAAACAAACGATTCTGAAAACTTACGAACACTACGCTATAAATATGGTATTTTCGAAAAGTTACCAGCAGTTTTACTTGTTCATGTACCAAGATACTTTATTACCAATTATTAGCCAAGGTAAAATTAAATATAAGCAAATAATTAGTTTTGTTTATATTTTGAACACTAGAAAACACCACTTGGAACTTGTTTTTAAAAGAATCAAGTTGGAATTCTGCAATTTAACTACACCTTGGCTAACCGAGTGACTATTCATAAACGAGTATTGAGGTGGACTTCTATTTTAAGACGAACTTTATATCATTTATAAATATTATTGTGGCAGAGAATTTTGTGGCAAGTAAATTGCATATATTTGTAATAAATAACAAGAGGTTCACTCCTGTTAAACGTTATAAAATATGTTTGCTTACATAAATTCCAAAAAAATAAATAAATAAAATAATATCCTGTATTAATGGAGAATAAAGCAATATAATTTTTAAAATAAAAATGATAAGAGTGTTTGCTTAAAGACAATCTGATCTGCTACCATAAAATAAACATTTAAGTCAATATTGAATTAGGTATAACATATATTAATAACTACAAATTCTTAACTACATGTGTTCCTGGGTGTAGTTGGGTAAGTAGCAGATTAGTAAGCTACACCATCATAGATATTATAGGGGATGATGGTTCGAATCAGAACACGTACTTGTTTACTTTGTATATTATTAACTTACATATCCTTTAAATGTACAAAATCTCTTAAAATTTGTATTCACATATTAGTAGTATTGATTAAAGACATAAATACACACGTAATGTACATGTCAGTTATAAAGCTTTAGTAAGCAATTTAAGGTACTTAACTAAGGAAATATGATTGACAATAGCAAAATAAGAATAATGAAAATTTATTTAGTGATTAATAAAACTAATACATAACATAAAAAAATTTTGGAAGAAGTTGGGATCGAAACGTATCACCAAAAATAAACTCAAAATCACTATTCTGCCGATGCTTTACCGATCACGCTACGACGACATGACACAAAAGCATAATAAGTTCGTAACTATTACAATGTATTAGAAAACAAGAAGTGTTTATTCATTTCATGTAAAATTACCTTAAAATTAAAAATAAATTTTATATTTCGTAATAGGCCTATGTATTTTCACCGTAAAGTTTTACTTAAATCTCGAACTGCAGACGAGAATTGTTACACGTATATTACGATACAATTTTTTCCTATTTCAGCAGAAGTAAATGAATACTCCATATGATATACTGTAAAGGTTGCGCCAAATGCAAAACTCAATCAGGGTCATATATACAACGTTTTATATGCTTTACAATAGGAATACAGTTCTTAAAGCGTACGAGAATATCGTTATTCACTAACATCCACCATTTTACAATGCATCGAGACGGTCTTTAGTCACCTTGGCCGTTGACTTGACGAAGCCGATCTTATTCCTTTGCTTAAGTAGGTGCTCGACGACTACGAAATACAGTTCGGAAAAGGTGATCTCAAGCACACACTACGCAACATGAAAACACAGTCTTAAGACAGAGAAATATAAGATCGTCTTGATGGAGACTGTCTTGTTAGCAGTTGCTTGAGATCAGCTTTAAGAAGGGTCTACGAAAGTAAAATCGAACGTAAGACAGGAAATAAGAACATCTTGATGGAGCTAGCGCTTAAGGTATAACTATGAATACCGCCCTAAGACCCACTATTTAATCTAAACACCAAATTTTTTATTGTGTAAACCCTTTCAAGCCTTCATCACGTCTATAGACGTTATCACTTTGGGTGGACTCAGTAAGCCTTGGCTACTCCTTCAGTAAAACAGCTGCAGCAACCAGGAAGCTGTAATATCTATACTGACTGATGATGTCATGTGAACAATAACAATCACACACCACAGGTAAACACTCAAATTCAATTTGAAAATGTAAAATTCATCCTAGTATTTCTGGGGCAACCGTAATTCCATAATAAAGTGTGATTATTTGTAAAACAATGGAAAATTCATAGTACTTGGCACCTCAGTATCATATGATAATGATAAAAAATTTAACTTTTCCTAAACTATGTGGCAACCAGCTATAAACAAATTGGTTGAAACGATACTTTGAATAAATTAATGTTTGTTAACAATACCTTAGCAAGTTTCCTCCAGTGTGGTGTCAATTCTTGGCATGCATGACACCATGGTGCAAAGAAGTCCACAAGCCATAGTTCACTGGTGTCTTTCTGGCCGACATGCTGGTAAAACGTAGATGATGTTAATGACAGCACTGCAAAGTCACAAATAAACTGAAAATATCCCATATAAAAATGTATTTTAAAAACACAATAATACAGGGTTTTTATACACGGTCTCTGCAATAAATTTTATGTGCCAGCCCATTTTTTTATTTTTAAATATTAGCTCTACTAATTTCTATTTTAACAGAGTTGAAAAAAAAAAACTTGAATGCAGATCATAACAATCCACAGTCAGCTGAAGAAAGCACACATCACTGTAGCTCAGTTCCCTTCAGATCTAAGCCAACATAAATAAGAATGATTAGATGTAACAACAACTAACAACTTACAGAACTATCATAAATCATCAAAAACTATTACACAAACTACCATCAATGCAATGTACACAAAGTAACTGTAAATAAAAATTAATTAAGTAAGCACAACTAAGAAAATATTAACAATAAAATTTTGTATTTAAGTTGTGTCATATTTTGGTACACCACACACTGCTGCATTAAAACAAGACATAACAGCCATAACAATTTACCTGAAAACATAATCTACAAAATATTTGCTCAATAATCAACCAATAAACACCATTGCTAAAATAAAAAACTTTCCAAAAAAACAGTTAATAAAGACATAAAAGGCGGCGGTCGGTCGGAGGTGGTGGGAGGGGAGGGGGAGTAAGAAGCCAAAGTTACAGACATAAACCGATGGATGTCAACTGTGGGAGGCAGAGACGGTGTATAGTGCGCACCACGATTTTTGCAATAAGTTACAGGGAAAAAAGTTTTTTTGTGCCTAGCTAGTATTTAAAAAAAAAAGGAGGATGAGCCGAGCGAATTATCAAACAGCACGAAGGACACTATGATAGAGGAGTCAAGGAAGGAAGGGGGAAGAAAGGAAATGTAGCTGGCAACACGTAAAAGAGAGAGGAAAGATAACATTCACACTGGTAAAGAGTGTGAAGGCACAGAGGGTGGCGGTGAGCCAGGATGGGTGGGGTGGCTTGTCTCTCTGCCAAGGTCGCTTGCTGTCTGCCAGCCCTCGCCTCGCGCTTGTGTGCCTTGCTCTGCTGTGCCAGCCGCTTCCAGCATGTCCCCCGCCCCTCTTCCTTCAAGTCCTAAGATAACATGCCATGACAGCAGCAAGCTTGCCTTTTTTATCTCTCCTAGTGTGTTTGATGGGGTGGGGGAAGGAAAAAAAGAATGACGCTCTTTTTTTTTCCCTTCCTTTCCGATGAAAAGATAGCTGGTCACAAGCCGTCAAATATCTTTCCCGGGTGGGGGATGGGGAAGGGGGAAAAAAGAGAACAACGACGCCTTTTTCTTTCTTTCGTCCCCACGTGGCAGGAGGGGAAAGGGGGAGAAAAAGAAAAGGAAGAGGAGTAATGATGGAGGATTGGAACCTGGCCGTGAGAACGTTCTCTCTCTGCCTCCCACAGTTGACACCCATCGGTTTATGTCTGTAACTTTGGCTTCTTACTCCCCCTCCCCTCCCACCACCTCCGACCGACCGCCGCCTTTTATTCCTCTGCTTCCTACTCTTGACACCCATCAATTTAAGGCTTTAACTTCGCCTTCTCATCTCCCCCTTCCCCCTGCCTTCACTCAACCGACGACTGACCTTTCTATCACATTTTTTTATTTTTATTTTCTGTGTATAGTACGCACCTCTGAATTTTTATCAGTTGTTTTGGAAAAAAAGTGCATTCTATACACGAGTAAATACGGTATATCAAAATTTGGATAAGAATGTAAAAGTAGATCAACAAATGATGCAGAGTGTGACAGACCAGAGAGGAGGTGACTAGTATCCACGACAACAAAATTTACAAAGGGACAAAATCAGCCTTCCACATCATAGAACATGACTCAAAAGAACAAAACAGGGTGTCAACAAATTTCCCATGACATTTATTGCTAAATGGGCACATATATGCATACAGAGCAGAATACCACTGGAAGGTGAGAGCATGTCAGAGGCAGGCAAAACGCTTGTAACGAACAGGAACCCAACAACATGGCTCAAAAACAAAGACACAAGGGAAAGAACCCAAAATCCAAACAAACATTTGAATGTGACAAGCACAGTTCTGACAATCGGTAATAGTGTGTATATCCTGCACTATCAATGAGTGATTAAGCCACCAAAAAAAAAAAAAAACTACATGAACAACAACAAAATAAATCTAACACAATTTAAAGGCAACCACCAAGAATAAAAGAGAAAACAGAAAACCAATATCAAACAATGGATAAAACAGGTTAGGTTGCTAAAAGGCCTGGTTGCCACGAGGAGGTACTGCGTTAGATTCACATGCACCATCATTGGATAGCGGTTATTTTCGTGCTCCATAATTTTTGTCAGAGTTGTATGTATTTTGTCCAGAGTCCATGAAGTAACTTCAGGGTTTTGGAAGTATTGTTTACGCCTCGTGGTCGCCGCACCAATCTGTGTGTCTCGACGCCATTCTCAGTCCTAGTGCTTTGATAGCTGTTATTTTAGTGCTCCATAATCTTTGTCACGATTATATGTCATTTGTCCAGGGATCTGGACATGTTAAGTCCCACCAATTAGGTTTTTTTTGTAACCCTGTGGTAACCCCTAGGTTCCCGTCTACCTCAGGCCTGAGTCTCAGCTGAGGTCTAACCTGCAAGTGATGTGTTCTGCTCCCCAGCCGAGTGGTTAGAGCTATGTATTCTGTCCCTGGGTAACCACCTGAAGTTCATCCTAGTGGCTGGAGGCGGCCTTACCCCATAGGGACTGTGTTATCATATACTACGGAGTGGGAAGTGATTTACGTTGTGTTAGTGGGCGGAACAGGTTAGGTACCCCTGGACGTCGCTATGCACGTAGTCAACCAATACAAGGCACACAGTGCAATGAGATGTGAAATAAACTGAGCCTGGTATGACCGTACCGTTCGTGTTGTCTGTTATAATTATAAAACCCCACTTAGTTGTCAGTGATCAGTAACGCTAGTGTCTGTGCGAGTCAAGATAAATTGTATGTGACACCGAGGTAGAGAGGAGCAACGGGCGAACCTATAACCAGCACTACGATAGTCTATAGAATTGCAATGTGTGGGCCACATTGCTGGCACCCGTAAAATCAGCACCAAGATTGCCATCGCTCACGAAATCCCTCTACCTCACGTGGTGTTAAACCATATAGATTATTTTTTAATTTTGTGATTATCTACAAAGCTGGATGATTCAAATATAATTATCTGTCTTCTTGTCAAAGGTAAATATATTTTAAAGCAATTTTGTGTAATAATAACAAGCCTGAATTATTATTGTTTGATGATGAAACATGAATAACTTTCCATTGCTTTCTGATTGTAAGATATATGTGTAAATGTTTGCATGGTTAAGTGATACAATATACATGAATTATTATTGCTTAGCACCTTTCAACATTAATTTTACCTAAAATTTAGGATGTCCTACATTTTGGACCGTCCGTGTCTTACATTTCATTAAAAGCATCTAATAACCCTACACAGAAGATTTTCTTCAATGAACGTTTCTAAGGAAATCTCCTGTGTTACATGCTAAGAAAAGTGCTAGAATTTAGAAGGAATAATTTGTAACAAAATTTCCTGCAATAGCAAACCATGCAATGGGTTTAAATTCTGAATACATTAACATAAAATGTATTACACAGGCATGTGGTTGCAAAAATGTTATTAATTTTTTATATTTAATTGCATAATGATCATATTTTCTATATTGAAATAAATTCTCAAACCATAACGTACCTTTAAGGTGCTTTCCAAGGAAACATTGCCTTAAGACTATAAAATATGAGACTACACAAATAAAAGTTTAAACATTTGTTTAACAATGTGATTGCATTAATAAGAACAACTTGCGAAATCATAATGTGTCATTATATGGAGTTTTAGCATTAAAAAATATTCCAAAGTTTCAAATTTTTTTACTTTTACTTAACTTTCGTACAAACTTAAAGAGGTTTCTCACTTAAAGTATGGAGGTTTCTTAGCAAATATATTCACAGCAACAGAATTCAACTATAAAGTTTAACATTTAACATATCTTATTTAAAAAACTGTTGTAAGTGTACTCTTGAATTGGACCTATGGTAAAACATTATCAGTACATCGTTTATTATGACCACTTCAGTATAACAATTACTTTTTGTGTAACAGTAAAAATTTAAGTTGAAAATTGAGGAAAATTGGCTGAAAAATAAGCGTTAGCAGTGTTTTAATTTTGCAATTTAATGTCTCTTACGGAGCATGGGATTACAAGATGGCTGATCTAATAAAGCTACCTCTCCACCTTCTCAGTGTTGGCCCTTACACTTTTTAATTGCTATTTGGTGCTATTGTGTTTCTCATTTTACTAGGATATAGCAACATTTTTTGTTTGATTTTGTGAACATATGTTAAATAATATATAACTATGTGTTCCCATGAAGTGACCATAGCATTCTTCACAACAGGCTAGTTGTGACCCCATGCACAAAATTGCCTTCAGCTGTGCCATGCACTAGTTAATTTTCTCACGTGTGTGCTTCAAAGAACTGGAAGAGCTGTATTCTACGTTCAGCATGAGTCCATTATGATAATGTAATGTATGCTTGCGGTTTACAAGCTAACTAATCTCGTCTTCACCTTTCGAGGGTTTTGTAAACCTTTGATGGGTTGTAAAAGAAAACCAGAATGAATATGGATGTAAGTCCTTGATTAACGGACATTTGCTTAACTGACATTTGTTATAAAGGACACTTTAATTTGTGTCCACTGATTTAAACTATGGACGCGAAACTTGCTTTAACGGACAGTTCCAATTTGCTACTTTAAGGAGTCCAAGAACCATATTTCTGGACAGCCTATACTGCTTCCTGCGATGTGTAGAGACGCGCCACATGCTGCATTCTTCCATAGTATATCTGGCAACACAGCTTTCTCCCTCTCCCCCTCGTGACCTTCTCTTCTGCATGGCACAGGTAATCAAGTGATGCAACACGAGTTTGAACTTATCAGCTGTCAAACTGTCACAGCGCACGCGTAGTCACTAGAAACTGTGACTTTTTTCTTATCATGAAATAGCACCCAGATTCCTAGCAGCTTTATGACCGGCTAGTGTGTCACTGTTGTGACTTGCGCTCAGTTGCACTACAGGGATTTACTTTACTTATAGCTGTTTGTATGCTTGAAGTTCGTAGTGGAGTTTTAAAAGTTTTGTTTCGTTAAAGTTCGTATTGTTTATTGCTGGTTAACATCTACATGGTTTATTATTCATTAATGTTTATATAGGTTATTAATACCCGTTAAAGTTAATACTGTTTGTCACACGTTGAAGTTTTCATAGATTATTGTTTGTTATGTTATGCAATCATAATCTACACTGTTCTGGAGAATGGCTACGCTACATGTAGGACCCACTACAAAAAAAAACTGATGATCTGTAACCCTTGAAATAAAAATGGATGTGTTGCGTAGGTACAAATCAGGTCAGAGGTGTTCACACATCGCGCGAGCACTTGATTTGCCTAAATTTACTGTTGACACAATTCGAAAAAATTCTGACAAAATTAAAGCCAGCATAAAAAAATGTCACGCTATTGTCTGCTACAGAAGTTACACTCGTAGCTCAAATATGGAGACAATGGAGAAAATGCTTTCATTGTGGATTGACGACCAGACTCAAAGAAATGTTCCCCTTAGTTTAGCAGTGATACAAAGCAAAGCTTCTGTCACTTTACGAGTCGCTCACGGAAAAACCATTATACTGTGAAAATATCACTGCTAGTCGTGGGTGGTTAGATAACATTTAAAAAAACGCCACAACTACCACAACATTTAAAGTGACGGGTAAGTGTGCTACCTCAGATGGCGTTGCGGCCGGAGCTTTTGTCCCGCAACTGCAGAATATAATTGAAGGAGGATACACTGCGAAGCAAATTTTCAATGTCGACGAAACCGGGTTGTTTAGGAAACGTATGCCAGCCAGAACATATATTTCACAGGATGAGAAGACTGCACCTGACTTTAAAGCAGCCAAAGGTAGTGTCACTGTATTGGTCGGAGGAAATGCATTTGGCGAATGCAAAATTAAGGCACTTTTAATTGCTCACTCTGCCAATCCATGAGCTTTGAAGGGATTTTCAAAAGACCACTTGCCTGTTATCTACAAGGCAAACAAAAAGGCGTAGATAACTGCATCGATGTTCTGCGAGTGGCTATCACTGCATGCAATACCAGAATGGAAGGCATACTGTACATTTCATTCAAGATTCTTCTTCTTGTTGACAATGCTCCTTCACACCCTGTCACCATCGACGAAGTGGATGAAAATGTCAAAGTTGTCTTCCTGCCCAAGAACACCACGCCCCTGATACAGCTTACGGACCAGGGTGCCATCACAGCCTTTAAGGCATATTATTTATGCCTCACATTTCGCCAACTCTGAGATGCTACTGACGGCGAAGGAAAACCTACCATCAGGGACTTCTGGCGCACCTTCAACATCCTACATGCAATCCGAAACATTGCCAAGGCCTGGCAAGAAGTGTCATTGGAGTGAATGCATGGAGTGCGGCGAAATATATTGCCCGAGTTCATCACAGATTTTAAAGGATTTGAAAATGTGACACAGGGTGTCAACCAAGACACTGTCAGCATTGCCAGGCAAGCAGCCTTCACCGACATCCAGGCAGACGACATTGAAGAAGTTCTTACAGCCCCTGTAGAGGAACTCGCAAATAAAGAGCTGCAATAACTCGTTGACAATCCCGACGACAGCGATGATGAGGAAATGCCTAAGCCTGAATGGCAGTTAACCACTAAAGTGATGGCAGAGGCATTGGATAGCATTGGTGAAGCACTTCAACTTTTTCAGGATAATGATCCTGACACAGCTCGCAGCTAATAGTGAAGAAAGGCATCATAGTAGCACTGGCCTTCTATCAAGAAATTTACTGCAACAAGAAAAGGGAGAACATAAAGCAAGCAACATTTCATACATTTTTTCGACCCACGGAAATGGCAACCACTTCAGCTGGCAAAAAGCATGTGTCTGATAGTGAAGATGACATTCGTTAACATTTTTTTAGCTCCATATCATGTGTTGAGATGTGCAATAACACATGTATATTACGTGATAGCTATCAGCTGGGAGTGAACTGCCGACCTATGGAATATACGACATGAAACACCATGGTTACAGCAACAATAATAATAAAAGGTACAATTCTAATTGTATTGCGTAATGTTTGTGAATGCTACATGTTATTTTGTTAGTTTAAATGCTAAAATGTGTTTAATAAGTTTTATATTTTTAATACAGTACCACGTGATATTTGCAGATCGTGCAGTAGCTTGTACACAAGGGAAAAGCATGGGCCAAGTGATTAGGATAGTCACAGTTCACTATGCTGTTGTACAATAAAAAAAATTTTAACTTTACCCGTCAAATGAAACGCCAAAAAAAAAATCATTGATTGTAGCCTACAATATTTTTAATTTTAAAGCATTCGGACTTAGAAGAAACATTTTGTTCAAAGCAGTTATTTGAGAATATCTTCAAAACCGTTGGAGACACTGAGAATTTCATAGAAACGTTTCTTGTTTACAGTTTTAATACAAATACTTTTTATCCCAAAACACTTTTTCCTACGGCGCATCGGTTTGGAATTATTATGCAAAATGTAAACACTTTTGCAAGATTGAGGAGCCTAACCTTGTTTGTTTACATTGTCTCTTGCAGGAAAGTGAGATTTACTTAACGGACGTTTCGCATATCGGACACTTTCCAGGTACGTAACCCGTCTGTTAATCGAGGACTTACTGTACTGTCAAAAGATATGTACATCTTTCAGTTACTTTTCAACTACTTTTCAACATGCAGATTCAGACACTTGTCGTACCGGTGCACCAGCTTCCCAAAACCCTCTGCGAAGAAAGTTACCATCTGCATATTGAACCTTGTTCGTTGAAACATTTTGGACGTGGTATGCTTACGAGGTACATAAAATGTTGTGACTGCAATTTTATTTCTTCCTGGGATGCCTATGATGCAATAGTAAGCTAATAGTACCACATCACATGCCCGAACCATGCCTTAACTGATGGTTGAGGGAACGGAGTAAGCAATAGGCACATAACTTAATACTTAGGAACACTATATATAACAAAAATTATAATTTAAAGATATATATATTTATATATAAAAATTTCTTTAGATCCACTCACAAAGAAATATAAACAGAATGAACACAAACTACGAAGTCTACTTCAACATAAAAGATTTGTAAAGAAATAATACTGGACATTACACATACCTGTAGGAGAGAGTATGTCCTCAATGAAGTCAATAAGACTGGTAGCTGTATGCTCTCCAAAGAACTGATGTTTTTTCGAATTGTTGTACAGAATAGCAGTTGGATAAGAGTGAATGTTGTTTTGCAAACACAGCTGTCTATGTACTGTGCAATCCACAGTACCAAACTTCACATTCAAACTTATATGTTGACTTGCCTTTCGAAATTCTGGTAAGAAACGAATACAAGGAGGGCACCAAGGCGCATAGAAATCTATGAACCACACTTCTTCATTACCTAAGGAAAATTAAGAAGCGTGGTAAAATTAAAAAGCAATTCAGATCACTACAGTTTTACTAACAGGATAATAACAATTTTACTATTTCGTATAAATACATGACTACATACTGCAACTCCAGATCAATAGGGACACAACTCTAAAAGTAGACATTTTGAGTTAGGTCTCTATTCATTAAATACATTATTTGTGGTCCAATTAACAGCAGTATTTATTTATCCAGCATGGGTGTTAATTTTTTTTTACCATGGAGTGATTGCCAAATTATTATGGGCCTTACAAAATTTTATTTTTCTTGTTTATTTTTTTTTCTCTACCAGGCAAGGATGTTAATTACAGCCATGTTGAACTGCTGAGGTGCCGCACAATTTCCAATTTCTTGAAAATATTTTGCAACTAACAGTTTAAACCTCGCTGTGTAAGAGGCATATGAACTTCATTAACCATTCTACTTTCACTGATCAAAATTGCATACTTATTGATGTGGAGCAGTTGTAATGGGTACATAATTAAACAAACAAAAGGTGTAGTTGTTGGCATGATGGTTACAGGCAGATAGGAGGGGTAAACTGAAGAGGGTGCTTAAAATAAAGACAGCAAGAGAGATAGAAGAGAACGAAGTAACGAGCGAGAGATAAGATATCGTCAGGACCCAGAAACAAGAGAAGCCATTTTTTCCTTCAGAATATACTGGCACCTACTTTTCAAATCACAACTGAAGCAGTTTTTAAATTATTTATCACATCTCGTTTGAGTTTTATCTCATGGCACACAAGTTATGAGCTGTTACACCACAAACCATGTAATTTATTTATTGTTGTGGGGCTGCAGACTTCCTAAAAATAATGCTTAGTACGATTTTTCAATTTTTTCAACAAATTTTATGATTTTTTGACAGATCCTGAATAAGGGCTCATAAAATCACTGCCTCGTAAAATACTGTGCTCGCAAAATTGGGGATTCTTCCGTATATATTTCTAATATTTACAGTGGTATAGCCAGTGGGAATTAATTATGAGAAAATATTGAGTTTGACTGTATTATTTGCAATAACATTACACTCTTTTAAATTAACTTTGAAAACAATTTCTAATATTTTTATTGGCTACCTATTGCAAGAAAAATTGTTCACATATTATTTTTTTTTACTTTCTTATTTTAAAAAAATACATGATCACAGCATTCAATCATAGGGTTGAGTGTAGGCAAGATTGCAATTCACACCCAAATATTTCTCACATTCTTCTAGATATCTCAAAGTAGTTAAACATCACCATTCAAACCTAGTTACATCATACCCTACATCACATACTTCCTGCCATCTAACAGTCCCTATATTACATTTTCATACCTGTCAACTTGGACACTTACAAACCATAAGGTTTCAAAATTCTTCACAAGTACCTTGTTAATGATCATCACAACAACAAGTACAGATAGTAGAATGACCAGTAGTATATATGCAAATAACTTTTATTTGAAAAGCATGCTTGAAAATTTCAGCATACCATGCCAAAGATAACAAATACAGGATGCATATTTATTGGTGTTAAATATTTTGGGGATATGATCTTAACACACAAACATAAAAAAAGTTTATATGAACATGGATACGAAAATCAATACTTTGCGAGGAATTTAAGGATGTGTCCTCAAGCAAGAATAGTATCAAAACGTATATTCTCAAAAAAGAGAAGTTAACATTGTTTACACTAAAACTTACAGAAAAATTTGCAGATTAACTTATCAAAAACTTATAAAATCCCACTTCAATTTTTAAAAATTTTATGAACACAATTTTTACAATAACATATCCAAAATTCAGTAACATCCATGTGAAGCTTTTACTAAATTTCCCGGTCTCTGTCCCAGAAAACCATTAAACAATTTAAAAATTTAAATACTTTGCTTATTGGTGCCAAAAAAAAAACATACAATTGGATTTGAGTTCGAAAACTTTTTATTTCAGAGTTCAGTGAGTTGTGGTTACATCTTATGTGTGTTGTTTAGTACAAGCATTTAAAGGACATTTATTCAGTGAGTGAACAACAGTCTGATATGCAACACATGTATGGTCTTACAGATGGGAATGCTTTACAAGCACATGTACTTTATGCAGAGAGGTATCATGACAGGCAAATACCTTGTCCAAGAACTTTAGCAAGAATCCACCAAAGCTTGAGGGAGACCGGCTTATTCGAGAGATGTGTTTCTGATTTTGGATGACCAAGAGGGGTATGAAGCATTGAGTTTGATGAACATGTTCTTTGTGTTGTAGATGACAATCTACACAATAGCACGAAACAAATTGCAGTAAGGCAAAGTGTTACTCAAATGATTGTGTGGAGGAGAATCCTGCATGATAACCTTCTGTACCCTCATCACTTTCAGTGGATGCAAAGATTAAATGCAGTGGATTTTCAACCGAGAAGAACGTTCTGCCGACGAATGTTATGAAAGTGTGCTGTGTTAATTTTTTGGTGTTTATCTCATTTATTGATGAGGCCTGCTTTGATTACCAGAACTGAATCCAATGGATTTCTTTGTCTGGGGACAATGCAATGCCTGTGTTTAACCTTGGTATTCTTAAAGAATCTATCCAATATGCATTCGACGAAATACAACACACTCCAGGAATTTACAACAGAGTACGTTGAAGCATGGAACGCAGACATACATCATGCATTGAAGAAAGGGGTAGACATTTTAAACAGATTTTATAATATTCACAAAATTACTTGTTTCAATAACAATGGAATTTTTTTTACCGCATGATTTCAAATCCATTTTTGTGGTACGTTTATTTAGATTTGGGGCATCAAGGTACACATGTTTTCATGTTACGAACTGACTATGTAGCTCTGAAATAAATATTTTTCGAACATAAAACCAATTACATTTTTGTATGTATTTTGACATCCCCGAATTTATTGGCACCAATAAACAAATTCTTCAGTTTTTAAAATTTTTTTATGGTTTTCCAGGACAAATCCAGGGAAATTTTGTAAAAGCTTAACGTGGATGCTATTGCATTTAGAATATGTTATAGTAAAAATGTTCTTCTTTAATTTTTATCTTCGCACTGTTGGTCGTATGACTAACAATTTTTCATTATTGAATTTGTTTAAACATATTTTGGGGACAAATCCCAGAAAAAAGTTTTAGAAATTAGAATAGGATTTTATACATTTTTGATATGTTGATCTTCAAATTTTTCTGCTAATCTTGAAGTAAATATGTATTTTACAATATCATTTTTATACAATTCTTATTTGAATACACAACCTTAAATTCCTCGCAAACTATTGATTTTCAGACCCACATTCATATAAACTTTTTTTCTGGTTTTTGTGTAAGGAATACGTCATCAATCAAAATATTTTACACTAATAAAGAAACATCCTATATTTGTACATTATGTTTACAGCAATAATAAACTCGTGGCTCTCTATATCAAGACGGCACTTACTACCTTGTTGACTCATAACTACAGCTCGACCAAACCAAGTATGCTCCTTCACCCCATCCTCAAGAATTTGGGGACAAAATCCTATGGTGGGGAAACTATGTCGTGCCACGGCACTCCAGCGTGCCGTACATTTCAACATACGCAGTAGCAGTTGTTGCTATATAACTTCAGCAGGAACTGGACCACCGGATGAGCTAATTTAAAACTTGTCATCCACGTGGCGTGACATATTTTCACCGCAATGACTTTAGACCGCGTTTCGAAGGGAACTTTCCATCACATTACATCCTGTTTGTGATCAGTTACAGTCACATGCTCGAGTCACACCACTTTTTATCATAACAAGTATGGTCCAGTACCACAGCCAATGAAACCCCTGTATTGGAGTGTAATTCAAGAGGAGAGGTCTGGTAGACGCCGAGAAGAGGCTAACGCCCAAACTAGTATATGAAGGTCCGCCATGCTGGAGCTCTCCCCAGTCTGAACTGATCTACTAGAGACGTTGGATATAGACGTCGGAACCTTTGCTGCCTATGTTGATGAACCCAGCACCTCGACGGTCCATGAAACTTCTCAGATGTTTAAATTGATTCACTAACATTAAACTTAATTTTGTTAGGTCTGCTGTCAGCATCTTCTATCTGGACTGCTAACAGTGAGTAATTAACGTTTTGTATATATTTTTTGCTTTGCTTGTAATAAATGTCATTTATTGAACTTAAATATTTTACTTATAGAACAGTTGCCGCTTGGTGGGCATGACAACTGGTGGCAATCTTACGAGATAGTACTCCAGATTTGACTGTACTGTATTCCTCTCTTAAGAATTTTAGGAGGTTACGGATTTTAGGAGCATTTTAACAAGATTTTAATACATTTAAACTAATAGTGTTACTTATAGTACTCAGCATGAATGCACGTCGTGAAGTCATGACAGATCTTTGCAATGTTTCTTAATGGCAATTCTTGACTTGTCCAGACACTTTTCAAATAGTGAGCATTACAGTAGACGTGGTGAACACCAAATTTATAGAATGTGGAGATTTATGCGATTACAACCAACACGTTTACTGCAAGTGCGCCTACAAATTCGAAATTGCTTATGTTCTTAGACATTGTTACATATGATGTAAATAGGAACAAATATCATTGAAAACTCGTACTTCAGCTCCAATTTCAGACCGTTAGAAAACTGCCGCAACATAATCAAACTATAAATAAATATATATCTTGTTTGACCTTTAATCAGCAAGAGCAAAACACACGAATCTCAGTTGGGAGCGAAAGGCATAACTGGAAATGCGCTCCAGATCACAGGTACCCAATACATTGTTGTGTGGGTGAATGAACAACAATTCCTACACTGGTTCCACGTATGTTCATCAGCACTTCCACTCGTGGGAATACTAGAAACTGATTTTCTCCGTCAATACAATGCCAGAATCTATCTTAAGGAAAGATAATTGATTTTTAGAGATATGAAGATTTCTGAGTCTTGTAAAATAGATAAACATGATCTTGACAGTGACTGGAAACCAACTGGGAATGCAGCTAACTCCGAGCTCGGATCCGAGATGTCACCAAAGACAGCATACTCAGAAACTAGATTAATACATAACATGATTCTGCCACCATGATTGTAGATTGTTGCTGAAGTTGCCTTGCACGTGGCGAGTGGGGACGCCGACTCGAAAACCCTTCTTACTGAACCGGCATTGACGAAATGTTCCGGGGGTCGGCACAGCGAGAGCAGTGTGTGATTTTTGTCTTGCCGGTAAGAACTCTAATGATGATCATTCGAAGGTAAATAGTGATAACGTTGTGGCTCATGTGAATACCGGGACAATTATTGGGAGACTCAGTGAGAAAAGTCTAGTGAACGGTGTGGACAGCCACGGAGGTACCTGTGCAGTTGATAAATCAGTGTCCAGGAGGGTAGGTGACCATTTTGTTGATATCCCCTTTGTGACGGGTCAAAGGGATGCATCTCAGTGTCATCACGAACACGTCAAAGGAGACAAGATGGCTATATGTCATGGTGTACTCGCAGTAGATGGAGGTCCAGAAGTTGAGGGTGGGCTTGCTGAAGAGATCATTGACAGGGTGGATCTAGTTGAAGAGGACAGTCGTGTACCTCTTAGAGTGTCTAATTAAAGGTTAACAGCGCTGGCAAAATTAGTGAACATAATAAAGTAGACACTCATGCCAAAGATAAATTGTGTCGATATGACCAAAACCCAAGAGGTGTATTAGTTCCGAGTCAGAAAGATCCTGAATCCTGCAAAAAATACTAAATAAGTAAGAGACATAAGACAAGTGAAATGTTTGCAAAAGGCGTGGTAAGCCATGTAGAAGCAAAGGTACCTAATAGTTCAAGTAAATTACATGATGATCATCGAATGCAAGGTACACATCATGATGATAAAATTTATCAAGTTGAGAAAAATGTTGATGGAAATAACATTAGAGTATTAAGTTGTGGTTCAAGGTGTTCAGCTGTTGCACAAAATAAGTTGTCAAAGGGTGAATTAAGGGAGATAAAGACTACTGTTAAAAAGAAGTTGAAACATTTCAAGAAGGCTGAATTTGATATGTTCCCATTTTTAATGAAATATGTACATGTGTTCCAGTTAGAAGTAAGTTTGAATTTTTGGTGTACTAGTTTATTGAAGCATAAAATAGATACAGGAAAGGCCGACCAATGAAACTAAATCCATATACAGATCTTCACGCTTTGAAGCCGGTAATAGCCGAACAAATAAAATATATGTTAGAAAAAGGTATTTTTTTCAGACAGTAAGTCTCCATGGCAATTTCCAGTAGTTATAGTGAAACAAATGAACAAAGATGGCTCCATTAAGCATCGTACATGTATCAATTTCAGACGGCTGAATGAAGTCATATTGAAAGACACGTGCCCAATTCCTGATCTGCAGGAAACACTTGATTCTTTGCATGGATCTAAGTATTTTACAACCCTAGACTTAGCTAGTGGTTATTTTCAAATAATGTTAGATGATGAGAGCAAACCAAAGATGAGCTCCGCAACTTCCATGGAGAAGTGCGAGTTTAATAGGTTACCATTTAGATTGTGTA
Source organism: Medauroidea extradentata (assembly GCA_003012365.1). Lineage (NCBI taxonomy): Eukaryota > Metazoa > Arthropoda > Insecta > Phasmatodea > Phasmatidae > Medauroidea > Medauroidea extradentata. The sequence goes on along the minus strand of PNEQ01030215.1, from coordinate 14,528 downwards.
ATGTCCTAGCAACTTTTGAACGATTAATGGAAAATTATGTGTTAACAACTTTGCTAGGAACAGAATGCTTAATGTATCTTGATGACATAGTAATATTTAGCAATAACGTGGAATAACATGTGAAAAGAATAAATAAAGTATTAGGTAGGATGGAAGAAACCAATTTATAGATAGAGACTAGTAAATGCTCATTTGTACAAGATAGTGTTGAGTATTTGTGTCACGTTGTTAGTTCTAACGGAAAAGAACAAAACCCTAAGAATTTGAAAGCAATTAGAGTACTCCCTATGCCTAAAAGTGTAACTGAGGTTAGATCTGTTGTGGGCTTATTTCACTAATGTAAGAAATTTGTACCTAATTTCGCTGAAATAGCGAGACCATCAATGAAACTTACAAGAATTATGAAAAATTTTATTGGAGTACAGAAAAGAAAAGTGTATTTCAAATGTTGCAGCAGAAATTGATGGAATATCCAATTTTAAATCATCCTGATTTTTCACAAGCGTTTATAGTGAGTACAGACACCAGTAATTATGCTGTTGGTGCCGATTTGTCTCAGATGAGAAATGGCCAAGAGAGACCTACTGCATATGCAAGTACACAGTTAAACAAAGCAGAATTAAATTATAGTGCTACAGAGAAAGAGATATGTGCGTTAGTCTTTGCAACTAAATTACCCGTGCTTATTTGTATGGACGTAAATTTACAGTAGTTACAGATCATGCTGTGCTGAAATGGCTTTGAAATTGAAGTCACTAGTTCGAGACTGACTAAGTGGGCACTCAGATTGTCAGAATTTGACTATGAGGTGTATGAGGTGACCCATAAGCCAGGAAATGCAGATTGCTTGTCGCATACGGTAAATTCTGTTGCGAAAGATATTCCTACAAGTGATGTTATAGTTAAGGAACAAAGTAATGACCATGTTCGTCAAGAAATATTAAAATGTAAACCTAAATAATATATTGTAGATAACAGAGGCATTGTATGTAAATTTGAAGGTGACCGAAGGTTGGTCGTAATACCAAAAACTCTTGTTTCTCAAGTAATCGAATTCCATCATGTTACTCCATTTTCTGCTCATGAAGGTACAAAACATACAAAAAACTTGTTAAAGTTATTACACTGATGGCCTAGTTTAAATAAAGACGTTGAAGATTTTATTTTAAGATGTGATGAATGCACACGTAGGAAAAGCACCAAAGTAGCAAAAGCACAGTTACGTTCTATGCCAGAGGTGACGTATCCTTTTGAATTAGCATCGTTAGATATTCTTAGACCTTTACCTGTGAGTGAAAAGGGAAATTAATGTGTCTTAACTTTCATGGATTATTTTAGTAGCTATTGTGAGGTAGTGCCTATAGCAGATCAGAGTGCTCAGACAGTAGCCAAATATTGTGTACAGCAAACACTATTAAACATGGTTGCCTAGAGAAATTGTTGACAGATCAAGGGAGAAGTTTTATATCCAGGTTTATGTTAGAAACATGTAAATTTTTGAGAGTAAAGAAGCTTCAAACTACCCAGTTTGGACTACAAAGTAATGGACGCATTGAGAGACTTCATCGAACCTTAGCAGACATGATCTCTCATTACGTTAATGAATATGGTAGTGATTAGGAGGACTACTTATCATATGCAGTTCACGCCGATAGGACTACTCCACATTCTATTATGGGATACAGTCCACATTTTATGTTATATGGGAAAGAGTTCAGGTTACCACCTTTTGGGGACCTCAGCTGTCAGGAAACAACAAACCAGAGGGGTAATGCTATAGGTGATCACGTGAAGAGGTTAAGTGGAAAATTAAAGATGCTCATGAAGTAGCTAGGCAAAGGAATAAGCTAGGTTCTCAGAAACAAAAAGAATATTACTATAAGAAAGCCAAGGTGCCAGTTATAAATGTTGGAGATTATGTATAATAAATACACCCAGCGTAAAGAAAGGAAAATTTTTTAAGTTTCATAAGTATTGGTCTGGACCTCATGAAGTATTGTGTAAATTAGGTGAAAAACATATTAAATTTTAATGGAAAAGATAAAAGTAATAGTCCACAGTGATAGGTTGAAATAAGCCAAGTTGGGCACAGGACAAGACAGCCGGTAGTTGTGGAAGCAAGTGATTCTAGTGAGGAAATAGATCAGCAGAATGTAAATAAAAATTATGATATTGTAGAGAAAATAAATGTGCATAATGTTGAAGATGACAATAGGGGTCATTCTCAAGGATAAGGAGAATCTGGATCAGAATCTGAAGATAGTGGTGGTTGTTCCACATCACACCCATTTCTAAGCAAAATAGGTGAAGTTGAAGAAATAGTTGCAGAAAATCCTTGCAAACAGAACCATCTAGTAGAAAATAGTGACAAGGAAAGTAATGATGTTGATAGACAAGATGTTTGGGAACAGTCAAAATATTTGCGAAATAAGGTCCAACAGACTAGAGGTGAGAGATATAACTTGCGTTTCAATGCTAGAAATGTTGCAGGGCATAATGAAAACGATGAGTTAAATAACGATGGCTAATTCTAAAATTGTATGTTATTTAACTACAGACAATGAGGTAATTAATGCGGAAAGGAAACTTAAGACAGACAATTTATTGGTTTGCATTGCAGATCACACCAAAGGTGTTGGCGTGATTCTAATACAAGAAAAAAAATGTGCTGTTGACTGGAGACAAATGGACGATTGTGCTAGATCTACCCATCAGGGATTTGGAACAGGTTGTTTACAGATTCAAAGCTCAATTAACGAATATCAAGAAAACAGACTATGGTGCATACGCAGATCATACAGGATTATTTGATTAAACTATTGTCTTAGAGAAAATTATAAGACAAGAGAAACTTATGTATGTAGTTGAAAAACAATTAACGCATGTGAAAGGTGTAAATGACAAAGTAGAGAGAAAAGCAAAAAATATTAATGAATTCGCCAAGAATTAGCCCATAGTCTTAAAACTAGTGAGGTTAAATCAGGAAGAATATAACATGACACGATTAGTCACAAAGCGATTATCAGATATAAAAGTTTCATGAGAGAATTAGAATTAACGTTTCAGTTGTTTAAACAGGATATACTGTATTGAAAATTTAATCATCCCTAGATAAAATTTCAGCGGGAAAACTTTCTAGTATGTATTATGCTGACTCCAGGAAACTTGCCAGAAATACTGAAAGGTATACCTTTGAAATTACCTTCTGACAAGATGCTGCTAACAAGTACAGAAATGGATCAGGTTTATAATTACTATGAAATAACAACGGTACATGCGTAAGCTACATCTGATAGTATTCAACTAAGTGTTGAATTTCCATTTTTACGTCAAATAATAGATATTTTATAGTACATTACATATAGTATACCCATTTCTAGTGTACGAGAAAAGTTTGAATCCGTAAGTTCTGATAATTCCAAGTCATTCTTGTATAGCAATTTCAGAGAATAGACAGTTCTATGCGCTAATGACGGAGAGAAACATAGGAGATTGTAGAGAAGGAAGTAATGTAAGTCCAGCTAATATAGCTACTTATTTGGTGAAGGATTCAAATTGCCCTGCAAATATGATAGTATCTTCGACACTTTGTGTATAAGATAAATATTAAGTAATTCGTTTATGACAGTTTTTATAAGATCTGTAGATGGAGACAGCTGGTTAAATGAAAGTAACTAAGATATGTCCTAATAGTGTTTCTATTGCAGAAGAGAAGTGGATCAAGGTGTAGGGTAAGTTGTCACAGGTGAGCAATTATATGGTTCTTAATGACAAAGTACAGTTATTACCATATAGTAACAAAGTAACAAAAGTAAAATACAATATTAAAGAAGACAAATTGTAAAGTGTAACGTACCTTTTTAACTAACAAAGAGAAAAATGAAATTGAATCTGCTAAAACTGATTTTAAAATCGATCTTGCTGAAATAAATACTGATGATACCATGGATCTAAATTAACATATGTTGCAAATTAAAAGTCTCAAGAAGCATAAAATTGTTGATCACCAGGTTGGGAAACATGTCACTCACGTTAGTTTCCCTGAGTTCGTGTGGCATCGCCATCGTCTTGCTGTGCCTGAGATGTCGAATGAAGGTCCTGGGAACGAGATATCTACGTAAGGTTGCCACACCTTGCCCACTGAATGCTGTTTGGGATGCACCGACTGAGGGTCGAACCGAGGTCGTCGAGATGTGCGACCTACTCCCTAGCAGAACCCAACAGCCAGTTCCAGTCCAAAGGAACACTCCAGTCGTTACTACATGCATCAGTCGGAATACCGTGATAGGCAGTAACTAGTTAAAGTGTATGTGCAATGTGAAAAGAAAACAGAGTAAATCAATTAATATGTGTGATCTGTAACTGAAGTGTAAGTTAACGAGAGTAGCAAGATAAATAAAATAAAAGCATTGAAAAAAAATTGAGAATAGGAAACAAATCTATAATAAATACCTATATGATGTAATAAATGTAGAATCAATGTTAATTGAAAACATAGTGACTTCTCGAATTATAATTGCTTATATTTGCTTAACTATTTCATAAATACTAATTAATTAAATCTGAATGAAATACTCTATGTATATTAAATATAATTAATGAATCAAATCTATATAATGCTTAAAATTAAATGGATAATTTGAGTTAAAGTTAATGTAAGAAAACTTAAAATGTTTTGAAGACAATATTTCAAAGGGTACCTGTGTGTTCAGCATTTCATACTGTATGCATATGTTAATATTTGTGTATTGTTATGTTTCTGAATCTAATTAAATAATGTAAACATAAATAATGTACACCAAATGATGAAGGAAGCTGATGCAGGTATCCCTCTTACAGTTTAAAGTCGGGTATATTTGAATTAATGTTTAATTCGGTTTAATAGTAAATTCATTCCAAGTATTTTTAAATATTATATTGTATGAACTTGGTTAGTGAATTCATACAGCCTTAAGAAACAAAGACTACAGAGCAGTTACGGTACGCCAAGTCCATCTCAACCCACCAGGAAGAATTACTTCCGTCGGTGACGAGAGGAGAGAGATTGCGACGTCGACCAATGCTTCAAGATTGCATACTAGACACCACTTCCCATCAAAGCTAGGAGTACTTGAAAATGTTATTCTAAGCCATACTCTATAGCAAGATAACACTTACTTCGGTGTCAACTCCTAGCTACAGCTCGACCAAACCAAGTATGCTTCTTCACCCCATTCACAAGATTTTGGGGACAAAATTCAATTTGGTGGGGGAGCTATGTCGTGCCACAGACATCCAGCATGCCATATATTTCAACATACACAGTAGCAGTTGTCGCTATCTTACTTCAGCAAAAACCGGACAACCGTTCCAGCAAATTTAAAACTTGTTTGTCGTTCATGTGGTGTGGTATATTTTCACCACGATAACTTCAGACCACTTTTCGATGGAAACTTTCTATCACATGACGTCCTATTTGTGACCAGTTAAAGTCACATGCTCGAATCACACCACATTTTATCATAACCAGTATGGTCAAGTACTACAGCCAATGAAACTCCCATATTAGAGCGTAACTCAAGAGGAGAAGGTTTACATCCGGTAGACGCTGAGAAGATACCAAAGCCCAAACAAGTATATGAAGGCCCGCCATGTTGGAGCTCGCCCCAGTCTGAATGGATCTACTAGAGACGTCAGAACCTTCGCCACCTGAGTCAACAAGCCCACCACCTCGACAATCCACGACACTTCACAGATGTTTAAATGAATTTGCTAACCTTAAACTTAATTTTGTTAGGTCTGTTGTCAACGTCTTCCATCTGCACTGCTAACAGTGAGAAATTAACGTTTTGTGATATGTTTTTTACTTTACTTGTAATCAATTTCATTTATCAAACTTAAATATTTTATTTAGAAAACTTTCAGTGTCCACTTGCTGCTCGGTTGGAACGATGGAGCACTTACTGCTAGAACGACATTAAAATATGGTTAATAACTTGAAACAACTCTACCAGTAAATTGTGAAGTAAAACTATAAATGACATAAAAAACCATCTGCCATGTTTTTAATCATCTCTAAATCTGTGCGTACCATTACTATTGATTAGAAATCTATGTCCAAATCAATTATCTTAAAAATGTATATTCTGTCATGGTAAGGTTCCCAGTAATGATTTGTATAAAATAAACAGTTAAATTCTTAGAATATAATTTTTAAAAATCTATGAAGAAAATTTTATCAATTATTAAAAGTCAATTAAATCAATTATCTTAAAAATGTATATTCTGTCATGGTAAGGTTCCCAGTAATGATTTGTATAAAATAAACAATTACATTCTTAGAATATAATTTTAAAAAATCTATGAAGAAAATTTTATTTTTGAATCCTTCACTAGTTAAAATAACCGTTCCTTTTCAAATAAGCAATCCGGGATTTTATAACTAGCAATCAGTATACATTGCCAACTTCGGATACTATCATTATCTTATTTATGTTTAAATGATATTACTTTCACACTTCTACTAAAAATATATGTTATATTTACACACTGTAACATAGTCATCACGTTTTATATTCCTAAGCACAGAGCAGACAGGATTGACTATAGGTATATTGTAGTACTAGCTATTGCATAATAAGATTGCATGAAAATTTTTCATAATTGTAAAGTACTGCAGTAAACTCCTGATTAACTGTGTTTATCTGAGCCAAAGAAAATATTAATTAATTGAAGTTTATTAAAGAACTAAGATAATAGTAAATTACACTCTTTTACTGTCAATGAATAGTGCTCGAGGCAAAAAAAAAACATGCTTTGTTAGTTAAAACCACTAAATGTTCTTTAACGCACATTATCATATTTACGCGTTTTACATCACTACCATACATTTATATGTTATAATAAAAAAAATGTGGTGCTAGCCGTAAGCAGGCAACATAATTTTTTGCAACACTTTAAGAGGAGATAACAAGAGGAAACAATGGACAGACATGTCTTCCAGCTGTCAACTAGGCTATATTTTATTTTCTTTGGATTGGTTTCTTTAGATGGTTTAGAGAAGGAGATGGAAAAGCAGAATTAATTGCTCTCATGTTAATTATGGGACTCTATACAAAATGAATAGTATTTTATTAGTCCAATACTGTAAAATTCTAGTGGCAAGATGTATTTTTGTGATGATTTCATTAGAAACAAACTACTGTGGTGTTGGATGGTGGGTTACATGTGAAAAAGAGCATCAACAGCTTATGAATGCTTTTCAACACCCAGTTCGTCGAAGCTTTGTAATATTAGAATGTAGGTGAGACATGTTTCATTTCCACACCCTTACTGTAAAACCACTAATGCAGATAGTACATGGAATAATGAAATGCTGTTTATGCACCCCTTTGTCTCTGCCAGGAAATGTTAACATTACAGTTTTTATTTTTCTAACCTTCCCAATAGATACATAAATATCATAATCACTAGTTTGTAGTGGTTTGTACTTGTCTCAGGCTGGAGACAGGTGTTAAAAGTCGAACAAAGTAAACTGGCACCCTAATGTCTTGAAAATCATAACACATATGCTACTCTCCCTGTTTGTAAGTAATAGTCTAGACATTCTTGTCATACAGACGTGACACACTACATATCCTCTTTCCTCACCATGCATTGATGACATAAACACTTGTATGTTCAAGTATCTTGAAGGGAGAACAGAGTTAGTTTGAATGAGAAAGTTACCTAATAACAACACCATACAGTTGCAGGCAAGCAGAGGACACCACAGGGATGCCAGCTTGGCTGTCACTTGCTTACGTTTATATATATACACACACACGCACACACACACACACACCTCCTCTGTTCTTTCTCTCTCTCTGTAAGCATATCTTCTGTTGTGCTCTTGTGACATTGTGACAACAGCCAGAGACTGCCTGAGCTGTCTCGAAAACACAAAACAAAAACTCTCATAGGCATGGGCATTTTTCAACACTGCTGACATAATACTTCAAAAACTTAATAATATTTAAGTATGGAAAAAAAATATTGCCACATGAATAATCCGAATTTCAGACAATTGAGGCCAAAAAATTGAGCATTTACTATAGTATAACCTATTCATGATCAATGCTGCATAAAAATCTATTGGACATCAATAATCATGACTCGAAAAATATGCTCAAATACTGAGACATTTACAATGATGGGTAGATATGTTGTATAGATAGTTTTACATTTGTGAGAATATAATATTTTAAACAATATAGTATTTATTAACTTCAAAACTGTATATAAAGTAACATTGCTGTAAAATATAGGAGCAACTAAATTTCTACTTGTCTAAATAACCAAGTTATCTGGGCTAAAGTTAGGAACAACATAAAAAGTTTCCCTGGTGAAGTAGAAAGTAGTTAGGGACGTACAACTAAATGTCACAATGATAGTGAGGTCACCAAAATGGACCAAGTGGCTCAGATAAACATGAACAGGAATTGAAACAGCCATAGTGTGTGATACAAAACATCTAAATAAAGCCTGCAGTGATTTCAGAACTGAAATGATATGTATCATTGTCAACATGAGTCTTACGTGAAAGGTACTTAAGATAGCAACTACACAGGTTGTTTCTTAAATAGGGGACAAACTTCGCATGTGTGTTCCTCTCGAAAAAAGAAGATGAAAACATGTTATGCACTATCCACCTAATTGTAATATGAAGGGAGTTATGAGCCCCCAAATATAAAATTTGAAAACCGTATTTTCCCAAAATATCGGAAACTAATTGACATAACAATACAATATTTTCAGCATTGCTTAAAGTTATTGGGATCTTCAAACCAGCAGAAAAGTCTGTTTGATACCTTCCTCCCTTATGGAAATAGCGTGGGTGGCTACCTTCTAATTGCATACAACTTTGTCAACATCAGGATATGTGAACAATTTAAAACGGTGTATGGTGTAATAAGATCTGTGTGAAGAAAAATGTTCTCTTGTTGCAACTGTCTAGGATCTATCGTTTTCGTGTAAAACGCACACAAAGGTTCGGTTGCTGCTACAGAGGGCCAGGAAGGAACTGTTGGAAACGGAGGTACTGTATTGTTTGAGACGTACGACATAAGAGTGTGAACATAAGTGGACATTTCTGTAACTAACAGTTGTATTATTGTTCACGTATCATTTTGCAGACTATTTCCTGTAACATTGTTATTATTCCGATACCTTGCATCAATGCCATTTACATCCTCGTCAATTTGTGATTCATTATGTTCGTACTTGTCTCAAAAATGATACACCACTTAACATACACAAAAAATATCTTCATCATTGCTAATGGGGTCTTCAACCCTATCGTAATAGCTTGTTGATATCTACCAGCCTTACCACAATACGCAGTAGGGGTGGCTACCCTCTAATGGCATAGAACGTTGTTACCATCGGGATATTTGAACATTTGGAGATGATTTATTAAGGAATTAGGCAATTCATAAGGCATACTACTACAACATTATCATACAAGACCTCGTTTATTACTTGGCCTGCCCTCAGGGGGCACCTGCTGCATGACATTACATCAATAACATGCACATGTTTGTCCTGGCCATTCTGGGACACCTTACATAGTCATTACTGTTTCATACAGCTCTATTACGTGATGTAGACAAACATTACAATAAATGTTCAAAATGATAACTCCGTTCAACTACACATGCACGAACGCGTCGCATCATGGATCTGCGCACACGCTCAAAAATGCCTGGTTGGCCACAAACCCTTTCACATGCCTCAAATACCCGGTGACGTCTGCACATTGTCTATCGGAGCTGAATAGACAAGACTCTTGACATGGCCCCACAAATAAAAGTCTAACGGGTTTAGGTCCGGTGAACATGGGGGCCATGCAACGGGACCAGATCAGCCGATCCACCTGCGATCAAACGTTGCATCTAACACATTGCGTACATTACGACTAAAATGTGCTGGAGCTCCATCGTGCATGAGCCACATCCTTCTGCGTACAAGCACGGGCACATCCTCTAATAACGGTGGCAAAGCATTGATGAGTAAGTCCCTGCACACTTCACCTGTTAGACGAGGTGGCAATACAAACGGGGCCCTACCAGGTAATCAGCCACAATCCCAGCCCACACATTGATCCGACATTGCTGCTGATGTCGACTACACGTGGCTGCATGTGGATTTTCGGCTGCCCACTGATGAGTGTTGTGGAAGTGAGTGATGCCATCCCTCCAAAACGTTTCTTCATCTGTAAACAAAATAGATGATACGAATGCTGCCATCTGACTTTGACGAATGAACCACTGGCAGAATATCAGTCACGCTGGATAGTCGACAGGCGCAAGGCCTTGTACGCACTGGACATGGTACGGGTACAGGAGCTGTTGATGAAGTACCCTCCACACTGTTGTGTGGCCAACATGTAATGTTGCCCCGACGTTCCTGAAGCTGGCACCTACATTGGCGTCAATGTTGGCAAGGATGCGCTCTTCTAATCGAGGGGTACGACGTGTCATGGGTCGCCCGCGAATACCTGTATTCGCATTCAATGTTCCTGTCTCTGCAAGTTGACGAAACAACGAAGCAAAGGTTTGATGCGTTGGCTGTGCTCTGTTTGGATATTTAACGTCATACAACCGCTTTGCTAGTCTACCAACACCGTTAGCACGACCATACATGAAAATCATGTCCGCTTGTTCACAATACGAATAAACAGGCATTGTTGAAGTCTCCACAGAAAACGTTCTTTCAACGACGGTAACACAAACTTAAACCAAAACCTCTCCCATAACTCTTTCTGCACATATTTTGAACCCTTGGGTCACTTCTTTTACTCTCACTAAGATTTCTTATTTAAAACTCCATGAATCACCCTGCGCTATAGGAGAGTCGGGTACCACCGCAGGTGAGGAAACAGTAGGCACCACCATAACCCCAAAATGTAAAATGTGCAATGTAAATACCAGGCTTCTCTGAAACATCAACCGCTTAAGCAAGGCAACCATCAAGGCACATACTGCCCAGGGAAGCAATTCCATTGGCATAATGAGTGCCCCCAACAACCCACACATGATGAATGGAAAATAGGCGTGGATGTTGGTGGCATTTACGCCAACCTCACCCACCGATGTAGTGAAGAATGTATGCCAAATTTTACTGAGTCACCAAGGAGGGTGCACGGACCATGTGTGTGACAGTGGAATTGGAGGACAGTAAAGTCACTGTCTTCATAGACATTGCTGCAAGCCACAGCTTCATATGTGAGGGGTTGTTGTGAAATATCACCACATGTTTTCCCCCTTGCCAACTGCACTTTGTCACTACTCGACGAGGTCAAGCAACAAACATTGCATGTGTCAACATAGGAATGCAGACTTAACCACCAAAGTGGTAGTACTCGGTGTGCCGGATTTGTGTAAGAACTGATTCTGCGGAAACCATAGCTGACAGAGAATCACTCGGTGATCAAGCCTTACCTGGAACGCCTACACATCAAAACCAGTGGCCACACCACCTGAACCTGTGCCGCCCATGTTGCTAGATCTCAACCACAAGGTATCGCCACAACAGCAGTATGCAGTTCGACAGCTATTACAGCAGTACATCACAATCTTCAACCCAAGGGGTTACTGCACCATACCACAGATGCTGAGCACGCCATCCAAACCACCCATGATAAACTTGTGAATGACAAACCTTGAGACCCAGATATCTTCTTCCATGATGTCACTGACCAAAAGGAAAGTGAAATGTTAAACAAGCATGCAACTAAACCTACCAACAGTTTGTATAACTCTTGTATAACCCTTCCACCAAAGAAGACCAGAGAGTGTCGGTTTTTGTTCGCTCAACAAAGCCATTGTTGATTTACCTCCACCCACACTTACAACTGAAAGATATGACTGCCACATTGGGACCTGCCACAATGTTTTCGGCACTAGACATGAAGTCGGGGAACTAGCAAGTGCAGATCAAGAAACAGGTTTAGGAAAAACAGTGTTAACCATCCCAGATGGACACAGATATTAGTTTGTTGCCATGTCATTTGGACTTAAGTGTGCACCGGCCATATTTTGAAAATTCTGAAAATTCATGGTTAAAGTATTGGATAGTATATCAATAAATTCACAGTTGCAAACCTGGATGACATATTACTGTGGTCATGTGATTGGGGAGAATATTTGCACCACCTGAGTCTAGTGTTCAAGCACCTAGAACAGCATGGTCTCAACTGTAGCACAGAAAAGTGTAAGTTAGGTATACCTGAATTCAAGTTCTTAAGTGATTATTAAATCACCCCCAAATAGGCATGAACTTGAATACCCTTAATTCAGTAAAATTCAAGAAACCCATCATCTTGTATGTGCAAGTAGATCAAAACATTTCTTTGGTTTGATTAATTAGCTTAGAGAGTTCATTCAAAATTTTGCACAAATCACAGCACTCCCAACCAGAATATTAGCAGGTAACAAGAAACTAGTGTTCACAGCTGACGCTGAAGCAGCATTTCTGAGTAACAAGAATGCTTTTGCCAATTTTAAACAATAGTCATATTCAACCCAACACTGCAGGTAGTGTTCCAATTGGACGCAAGCCAGGAGGGTGCCGGGTTGATTCTGTAACTGATAGATGACGCAGGCAGGCAATATGCCATTAGCTATCACATTGCAAAATTTGGGCAGTGGATTGCAAGTATCATGTGAACGAACAAGAATGGTTAGCCATTGTATACACTCTGTCAAATTATGGACCCTACTTGCAAGGTCACCATTTTGTCCTGTGAACTAATAACCGGTGTTTACTGTGGTTAAAGAACATGCCCAATGGTAAAAATAAGCTCACCAGATAGGCCATAATGTTGTAGGAGTAATATTACCACACCATACAAGGGCACAACGTCACCTGTGTTGCAACATATCACTGCCACACATTCAGACACCTTACCGGCACAGACATCATTTGAGCAATCCTACACAGGTAGACTTCCACAACTGATGCCGCTGAACATCGAGCAGTGTGTGCCCAACAGGTAATGGAGGGATGGAAAGTAATAAGAGGGGGAGGTTTAAATCAGTTTACCAGGATGCAAGAGTGCTGGAGGACCTTCGAACCCACCCCACAGATGGCAATAGTGTTGCAGTTTGGCCATGACAGTCACATCACTGGGCATGCAGGGGCAGAACTAACTTACACACAACATAAACACACACTTTAGCTGTCTACAATTGGGCCAGGAGATATGGCGATACATCCAGAACTAGGATTTTCACACAGCCAACTGGAGCAAATGAATGGGCTGTGCAAGGCAAGTGCTAGAAAAAAAAATTCAAAGGTGACTTTTATGTGTCAGAAAGTGGCTGACCACAGCACATGGCTGGCTGAAGTTGCAAGTCTTGCATGCTGCAAGGACATGAGGTTGCATGGACAACAGCACTGTGAGAAACACGGGGTTTAAGAACGTACAGTATTTCCTGTGGGTTGAATTACAAGGTGATAGTGTTGTCGCAGTGGCATGATGCTGGCTGTGGCACAGCCTCAATGTGATCACTTTTCTGGACTCAGGGACATGAAATAAAAAATAGTATAGCAAACAGAGAAAAACTGCTTGAAAATAATTACAAAATCTAATCACCAGCAAAAGTTAAATTCAATTAATACATCTTTCACAACAAAAATAATCAATCATATGCTGGTAAATATAAATTAGAATAGCATAACTCATCAAAAAGACACAAAGGCACATACCACATGAAGTGTGAAGGATGTGGACTTAGCTTTCATTTTAAATGTCTAGGTTGGAGAATTGAACTCTGAAATATGACAGGCTCGGCATTTCACTGCCCGCAGTGTAGAATGCAGGAACATGAGGAGTAACCCCAGCAAGTGAAGACATGCTCACCTGCAATCAGCATGCCAAAGTCAAAAGATGTAACCACGCTACTACATAAATTCCGAGGTGAAGAACAGCAGAATGTAGAATTTTCTGGAATTATGTGAAGAAATGTTTCATGAAACTGGTTTACCCCGAGTGGAAATGGGTAGAAGCAAACTGGGATCATCTGTGAGGCAAAGCGAAAGCCTTATGGAACATGTTTGGTAAATACATTGAATGCTGGCTCCAGCTTAAGGATCAGATGGGAAAGAAATTTGTTTGGGAAAAGAGGTTATCCGACCTACAGCCACAATTACAGCAGAACATGTTTAATTCGAAGCTGAGGGGACCTTCATATAATTTCGAACTATCCAAAAATTCGAATTAAAGAAAAAACTGTCCAGAAATGAAAACGCAACAAAAATTACTATGTAATATATATGTTTTTACATGGTTAAAGGTATTGTACATTTGCAGCACTATATTTACAGTATGATTAAGGCTGTATGTACTACACAACATTCAACATAAGTATGTAACAGTACGTTCTAATTTACATTTTTGTAAAAAAGGTTGAAATTTTTGACTGTTTTTTCGATTTGCGTCTTTCAGCTACTACAGAATCTTCAAGGGTATTGAGTGATTTAAAAACTGTATCACTTACGTTTTGCTT
>PNEQ01030214.1:0-34230 GCA_003012365.1 Medauroidea extradentata | reverse complement strand
TGAAAACTAAAATTAGTGACTTGCAAAATCTGACTAAGTAGACCCAGTGACAAAATAGTTTAATTTAAAGTACTTGACTATAGTGTGTGCACCAGTGCAGTCTTTCTATGGTGCTGCAAACACTTTTGGGTGAAAACTGTTAATGTGTGTAAATATTGTAGTCCTATAAACATTTTTACCATCAAGTTGATCAAGAGATGAGAAAATTTGCAGATGTGGAGTATTTCAATTGGTAAGTTTAAAAAGTTTCTTGTTTACTTTTTAAACTACCCGATTATGCTTATGTAGTACACATACCAGTTGGTTTTTTTTTTTGTCATATTGTTGATTTTTCTCGTTCATGCAGAATATTTTTGTTTTAAAACTTTCAGATCAATACCAAAAAAAAGTCCTTAAAAACTGTGATGAAGTCCTTAGAAGTCCTTAAAAGTCCTTATTTTTTTATGTCCTAAGAGAGTACGAACCCTGAATTTGACATAAAAATTTGTGAGGATTTTAATTTCTTTATGTTGTATTTATCTTGCATTAATTTGTATGTGTATGGGAACACTTATGGTTTTTTTTACTCTTCACCTGTGAACTGAGCTTGTTAAAACTATCAACACATACACCTACAAAGCTGCAGTGGGTATATAATTCCAGATATTACCTCCACGTTTTAATGATAAGATATTTACAGCCCAGACAACGGGCAAAACTGAAGAACACATTTACCAAGACTTTAACCTATTTTCGTGTCAAATGAATCAACCACAAATGACATAAGGATATGTCTACCCAAATATTTAAATGTCAAGAATTGATAATGTTTCAAGATCAAGGCTCGGCATTACTCGCTATATTGAATTATTTTATTTTTTAACTTTTTTTTTAAATTTGTGGAAGAAAATGTGATATTTTTTATTATATTGGAAACTCTGATAACTTAGCCTTACGAAACAAGCATGGCAATTGGACTGTTAACAGAAGTTAAAAATATTTTGGTTTATTACTTGGTGAATGTGTGCCGTGTTCAGAATAGTAAAATATTGCAGTGACGTGGAAAATTTGTGAAGTTTTCATTGCCTCTGTGGAAATGGTTTTTAGTAAAAAGTTTTGCAGATATGTTAGGAATAACAAACAATATAATGTATTGTTTGTTATTCCTAAAATATTATTTTATTTGCACCAAAATAACTACTATGAGCAAATGTTGTGGCATGCCACAATTGAACAAGTTTTAATTTTTTTTTTTTTTTTGCAGTTGCAGACTGAAATATGTTTTGTATTTTTATTATATGTTAATGCCCATAGTGTAATCTTAATTTGTTAATAATTTCCTTTAAGATTATTTATACTAATATGACATAAACCAGTCTCTCAACAACAAACCTGACTGGATTTATCTGCTTGGACATACTTCATTGCGAAACAAATGACTGCCAAAAGAAAACTAAATATAAAAATAAAACAAGAAGACATAAATAAGCAGAGTATGCTTATTTATGTCTTCTTGTCTTTTTTTTTATATTTAGTTTTCTTTTGGCAGTCATTTGTTTCACAATGGAGTATGTCCAAGCAAATAAATCGTCATGCACTCCCATTGCACAGTTCTTTCAAAGATCATAACAACAGACCTATTATGAAATTTAGGCCGGTATTTCGAGTTGTTTTCTTAGTACTATTTTTTAGGTAGTTTTAATACATGTATAGTATTATTTATAACTTCGATATTAGTGATTTTCTTGAATTGTTTTGGGGCCAACTGAATTTTTTGTCACTTTTTTTTTTGCATTTAGCCTGTAGTTTTGTTTTATCATAAAGAGCATTCAAAATAAAAATTTCTGAAACAAATTATTGAAACTTATACGTACTTTTAACTTGTCAGCACACTTAACCTTAATATATGTAACTTCAGTTATCTTGTCATTAAATCGTGGGCTCAATCACTCTGTTTAAATTTTCTCATTGCAAGCTGTACAAATAAGAGCAACATCTATACCGAACATATTATCGTACCATTTCTCACTTCACAGTAAAATTATCTTCTACTTTTACCATTTTTGAAAACTGTGTAAAATTAAATTAAGTAACATCTTGAGTAATTATGTAATATTAACACAATATTTTTATAAACATACAAATACAGCATTATAAGCCTATCTCAAGACTTATCCAACAAATTTAGTGTAAAACATAAAATGTTATGTTATTAAATATGTTATTTTTAGCGAACAATTTATAAAATATATGTTTGTAAAAATACTCAACCTTGTGAAGTGTGACAGACTGGTGAAAATAATTTTGACACCACACGTTAAGTTAAATTGCAATTTGTTCTTATTGATATTGACAAGAAGACATATTTTAACTGCTATTTTCTGGCTTTTTCTAACAACAGCACAAGGAAAACTGCACTTACGCTAACTTTATTTTTTTCTCAAGCAAAGCACGTCAAATAACTTTGGTATTAAATAAAAGAAAAATTTACCTGTCAAAAAGTACGACTGCATGTATATCTTATAAAAATTACTAGAATATTTTCTTGGGAATAATAAAATGAGAAATCTACTTCTAATATATTCCAGGTACTTATATTTATAATAAATATGTTAACACTCGTTATATTTACGCACAATATTTAAAGTGAATATAGAAAATTTAGACATTTATCAAGAGATATTAAGCAAAAAATGTATTGGTTTCGAGAGTAATAATAATCATCTGTTTTCTATTAATACCTCTGAACACAGAGTACATAAGGGAGTGTTATGTAAATATGCAATTCATAACATGCATAAGTGTCATGTATTTTTTGAAACAGCTCTTGTAAAAAAACACTGTACAGTCATCATATTACGTATTTTGTTTATACCCTTCTGAGTTCTGCAAAAAACGAAACATTTTCGACTAATGGAAGACAACCACAGGACATATAAAAATATGTACATAACACGTTCGTTAATTCGGTATAGTGCTTCTATTCTATTTCCCGAAAATAATTACATCTGCAGAGATAAAATGTTTTGGATAAACCGGTCTTAGTAGTTGCATATTACATGCTGCAACGCAGTTCAGTCGGCAAATGGACAAATGCCTTACAGTTGAGTGAGAACTTTTGAAGATTGTCATGTCAATAATACCAATAACCAAATTTCTCCTCCCCCCACCAATTGAACTATAGATTTTGAATACGGTTGAGTCTGTACTGTATATTTATTATACTTTTATGTTTACGTTAACGTAATGGAAAGCTACAAACTGTCTGAAAGTAGAAAAATAACTTCCCTAAAGCTTTGAAAATGCTAATTTTACCATGAATAGGACATATAAAATTATCATCATATATGTCACAGTTTCAAATGTTAACTAGGTCTTACACTATTTATTATATTGGTTTATTTAATAACAAAACTATAGCAAGATACTTTGATTTTGCTATTGTGTCCAATATGTAAAATAATAAAAAGAACTATCAGATCAGCTGTTGGCTATTAAGGATGCTGGAGAAATCATTCATAATTTTGACTTAACACAAAAACTTTTCCTTGTGTTATTGTATCCTGAAGTATCTCAGTGCTTTTACGTTCACTGTGGATTATTTAATTTATATTACCAGAATAGTTTGTACTGTATGTACTGACTGAAACAAGTAACATGGCAAATCTAACACTCACTCACACTTAAACAATAAAATATATTATATTTTATTTGTGGGATTCTTTAAAGTCGAGAAATTGAGCAGTGTTTGGTACGTGTGTAAAATTACACTGTCCACCCCCCCCCCCCAACTCAACAAAGATTCTTCCTAAGAAGACAAGACAGTATTACACAGTAAAACTCAAACACTGTTGTTTGGAGAAATTTTTACAGTCACACATTGTACGTCTTGGTTGTTTGATAAGTCACTGCAATATCATTTATTTACTCTAAGAACATTAAGCCCTAGAATTAATAAGGATAAATTGCCTTATATATTCTGTGATTAAGGTCTTACAGCAAATGACTGAATGTAGGCGTGTGATGAAAGTTATGAGCATTATAGAATAAAATTAAAATAACAGCCTTCGTTGCATTTCATGCAGAAAAATAACCAAGCTAAATATGTTACATTGTTATAACGTAGCCAGAGCTATACATATTGGTGCTACATACCTACGCTATGTTGATAACAGTGCAATTTGCTTTTTGAAAAATATTATTACATTTGCAGTATCACATAATTAGGTAAATACATTTATATTATTTGCAGCAGAAATACACCAGTTATCTGAACACTGATTGTAGTACTATTAATGATACATAACTAAACATTTAATCATATAATTCCAAACAGCTAAACATTTAGATTACTCTGTGCTACATCTGCAAGGATACGCTAAGCTGTAGTGATATTTTTTCCCTTCATATAATATATGTTATAGTGGGTTTAGTATTTAAAATACAATAAACAATGACATGGGATGCTAGGGGGAGAACGTATAGAGGACAATGACACTCGGTAGGCGAGACGGACGAGATGTGGGTGACAAAGTTAAGGGAATAGACCAGCTAGCAGGGAGAGCTGAGATGAGATGGATAGTGAGGAAAAGGGTACACGGTGGAAGCCGCAGAGGAAACTCCCTCTGACGATGATCCCACGGTCGACAGGCCGACAACCACGGGGCAGGCTACGTACCAGTGAATTGTTACACCCACCAAACAACTGATTCTTCGGAGACTTGTTAGGGCCAGTCTCCACACCACAACACACTCAGATGTACACTACGCATCACTAGGGATGGGGTGAGCAGAACTATTAAATGAAAGACATGAATAGTTTCCATAGTTTACCTACCATAAGCAATAGACTGGTATCCGCGGAAGGTCAATGCCAGTTAAATAAGCCTGGAGCACAAACCTATCCAGTAGGTTACGTGGGAAAAACAGCTCTCGGCTGGCGGTGTGCTTAATGTGCGAAATTAAGCCCCTGGACGCAATGGCCGGTAGGGGTTGAGGAGCCCCGGGTCAAAAACAACAACGGTTCCGGTAATTAAGATCTAAACTATTGAAACTAAAAATGGCTGATGCAAAAACTGGTGAAGAACCTGGGGTAGACAAGACGCTATCTCGTATGTGTGTCAAGTTCCAACTAACTAATATGGCACTTGACGTTGCCAAGATACCTCCGAGAGGAGGGCTGACTTTGTGTGGTGCAAAGTAGTTGACATACAAAAACACTAAATAGAACAAAGTTACACAAGACACGATACAAAATGGACACTGGAAAAATATTAGGAACATATTAAAAACATTATTGGTATTTTGAAATGTCTTATGTTGGATTATTGTTCCCTGTTGCATCATGTTCAAGCGAAGGATACAAGAACATTGAATAGCTGATGCAACACTGAAATAATGGAATAATAATGGCAATTGAAAATGACAAACAAAATATGAAACCACATTTTCAAAAACATTAAGGCATTAATAAGACAATTGAAAAACGTTGCAATTAAAGGTAATGTTTATTATTTACAACATGCACTGAGTGTAGGCCTTACTAAATGAGTACAGTGCGGCAGACGGACTAGTGGGAGGGTGTGCTAGGCACGTCAAAAATATTTAGAAAGACATATTATTTTTGATATTTAGAAATAAATGTGTGGTAACGTGTCTGAAGTCAATTTTCCTCGCGGATTGCAGCTACGAGCTGCTGTGTCCCACCCAAAACTGGTGCTGCCCCTGTAACGTGGACCGAGAGAGTTGCCTGTGACCAACGGTATGCAGACAGCAACTCTGAGGAGACAAGGTCTTGTGCCATTCACTCCCACCCTCAAAACCTGGTTTCCCCTGGAGCAACAGAGAGCGAGTGTGACAGAGAGAGATGGTAGATGATGACCAGGACAACACTGCAGGTCCCAGCAAGATGTAACCAAGAAATGGACTAGCGCGATGTGGTGTCAAACCTATGAACTACGTTACATTTTTTTTTCCTGGGAAAGTACTCTGAGAATTTATTCTGGCAAAGACAACTAAGTCTAAGTCCTTTCTTGTGTGTGTTCTATCAACAAGTACTACTCTGTAAGTACTCGTGCACCGCATGGTAATATTATTATGTAATTAAGTCTATCTTTACTCATTGATAGGCATAAATAATGAAAATAAATATGGATTGAACATTGCAGTACATGAGGAATATGTAGCATTTTATGCTTAGTGTAAATGTGCATGCCAATATATGAAACAAAATAACCTAACCGGCGTTATTCATGCAAATTCAGTGATGACATTCTCCATGAGGGACTGGGAAAAAATTGCACATTTGTATCAGCATTTTGATCACTGAAATTGAGTTGAAGTTTTTTTTCCACAGTACTTTCTACCTTCCTGGTCCGGTTGTTGCACTCTGACATAGTGCAATGTACGAGTTAGTTTGGGCTGCTGCCCCCACCCTAACGCCCATGTATTTACTTTTGCAAGCCGGTACTGCCACAATTAAAATATACGTATGCAAGTTGGCATGGGGGGTAAAGTGGAGGGTGCTAGACACTGTAAGACAAGTTGGCTCTGGCGAACACACAGCAACAGCGATCCTTTCTCTCCTCTGACTTCTGGGCATGCCAACTGTTCCTAAACCCTTTATCATCCTCGTTCCTGTCTATGACAGTAATTTTACGGGATAGATTACTTGGGCGCTAGCTTGGGAGGGCAGGTGTGGAAACCCAGGTTAGAGACCTGTGGGTACGATAGCACATCTGGCCGGGTGCATTGTAAATTCTGATCAGGTCCGATGCTCGCCTTAAGTGGCATGGTCTT
Organism: Medauroidea extradentata; assembly: GCA_003012365.1. Classification (NCBI taxonomy): domain Eukaryota; kingdom Metazoa; phylum Arthropoda; class Insecta; order Phasmatodea; family Phasmatidae; genus Medauroidea; species Medauroidea extradentata. Next base: position 27,453 of record PNEQ01030214.1, on the reverse strand, counting down.
GGGCTTCCTGGGCTGGGAGTCTGTGCACAGTTAAGGAGAAAAGCAATTTGTGGTTGCCCAGTTTGGGGATGACCTTAGTTTGATGCTGGTGGGCGTAGCAGCATGACTTGCCGAGTGCACAGTAGTACATTCAGATTGGTTCCTGCATTTGCCACGAGAGGCACTTGTACAGGGTGACTGGACACGGCTGTCACCATGACTGCCTCAATAGAGGATTCTAACTTCATATTTGGAGTAGAGGCTTCAGGTTAATTGTTGACATGGCATCCACTCTCTCAGATGTTTCGTCCGAGGCACATTCGGCACTCTGAGTACAGGGTGAACATTTTAGCCCCAGGCAGGTACAGAGACCAGAGGAAGAGATCAGCCCCCAGCAGCAGGATGTTCTAGTTACCAGACGTACCGAGGCAGCATGCTCCGATGAGAAGTAAAACCTTGGAGCCACACAGTTCCGAATAATTATTTTTTTTTTTAAATCAAGCAGTGACAAGTTAAACTATCACTTTATTTATAGTCACAAACTCACTTTACAAACTAAATAATTCCTTCTGAAGGACCAATAATTGTGCATCTGCTCGGTGTTTATTAACATTTGCCACGTGATCAAAAATTGAAGAAATCCGGTCAATTGTATGAGATCAGGCCAGACGTTTGGACATTATGCTTTCAATGAGAAGATCTAGAGAGCAGGCAGCTGCACACACCATTACTTGAGTGACACCCGTATCTCATCTGTTGATTCAAATGTATGCAGATGGAAATATTAAGAGGTATGGAAAGGTACGATGTCGAGTGGACGACTGGAATACTCAATAATCAATAAAATCTTAACTATACATCAAAATTAACGAGATTTTATTGCAGACTAGATATTTTATCAGTGGAAGTTTATTTATATAGCACTATGGGGTAGTATGCTTTACTGTGGAGTGAAAAATTAAAAATTATATTTTAGAAAAATAAGGGCTTGGAACGACGAAATCTACAAAAATTGAAAACTGTCATTTTTATAAATATTAATATGATAATATCTAGGCCTCTATAATAACCTAATTTAAAAAATATTCACATTTTGATTTGAAAATAATTTTATTAATTGAAAATCTCTGCGCGAGGGGTTTATGGATGTTGTTCGCCACATCACGCTCATTGAACAAATTAATATCGCCAAGACACATTTATGTTTACAGAACTAAATATATTCTAAAAAGTTACATATTTTAGATAGATACTCTGGTTTTATTATACGATGTGACGGAACAAACACATTGGACACACTGGTTCTGATGGAGACGTGAAACACTATCTGTAAATTAGGTTCGGTGCTGTCCACTGCCGTCCACTCCCTGGTCATGAGGAAGCATCTAGGAGCACGCACACAACACAGCTATCTCTCTGTCACGCACGTTCAACTCAAAGTGACTCCTCCAGCAGTTTTCAACAAATATTTAAGTTTTTTATTTATTTATTTAAAGAAACTTTCATTATATAGCCGCATTTGTTATTACAGAGTACTTTGTTAAATCAGGGTTCTACTGTATCTCATACAATTGTTTGTCACTGAATATAGTTATTAACGCTATTAATTTGTGGATATATAATGAGAATAAAATCGTCACAGCTATGCTTTTAACGTAAATTATTTCATTAAATTACAGTAACATGTAAAGTAATTAAGTGTAACGTAAAGTGGATTTACAATAGTTCAGAATACGTATTTCTCATTAGTTATATAACATCTGAAGGGTCAGTTTTGCCATTGTAGGTTGTGATTTTATGACTGTCCTGAGCAAAACGAAAGAAAAAAGAAACTACGGATACCAGTGCAGAAGACTACGGAAAATTCAATGTGAGTAGTACAGTACGTACTACTAAATTAATCAACTTTTACCATTTTGAACGGAACATTTTTTTCCCAGTACGGACTGTTTACAGCCAAAACTTTCTGAGCTATTAAAATTTGTATTTCTGTATGTGAGGTTTTTTTCAATGCTTTTCGTGTTTAGCAGCAGTAGAAAGTACCCGATTGTTTATTAATGTGTTTTTTTTTGTACTAAATCTCTGCTGTGCTCTTCACACACCTTTTAGTGTACAGTATTAATTTTTGCACAGCTGAATGCTTCTGCATAAAGGAAAAGAATTTAGACTGATTTATAACAAACAAATTTATTGATACATACAGTAGATTTTTTTCCATATGAAGTTTGTACATAACAATATGCAATATTTGCATTCTGTATCATACTCATTAACTCATGCCATTAATTTTTGTTTTCTCTCTATATTTTAAATACAACAGTAACATGGAAAAAGCAATACAAACTATTTTAAAAACAAATCAAAACATACTCGTTTGCACTTTCAAGCAAGCTGATCACAATGGCATGTCACGAAAACGAAATATAAGACAGCACTGCACAGTCCATCTGCTAGTGGCACACAGACACCAGTTAAAGTTTAATGCCAGGTAAAACATTTCATAATTTTATACTTGTATAAGAGTTAGTTTAGTAAACGTTAACTATGCTATAATATTCTTATACAAAATTATTGACTCGTAGTAATCCCTTAATAGTATTTCCAACTCCTAATTTCCATGTTATGGGAACACAACAAAATCCAACAAACTTACTGAAATACAGTTAGACCCTGTTAACAAGTTTCTGAAGGGGCTGAAAAACTTTATCTTCTTAACCAGGAAAACTTCTTAAAAGGGCCAAATTACCATTGTATTCATAGACATGGTAAAAGTTATTCACACTTAGGGAGAAAGATTATAAATTGGGAACTTCTTAAGAGGGTTTCACTGTAATTTACATAGGAATTAGATGTTGCCGACTACATGCTAAAAGAAATGAAAATACTGTACGTAAGACCATATACAGTAATTGCAACTTTTAAAATATCTGAAAATCACGTAAAAATACTTTATTTCCAGCAATTAAAAAAAAAGGTGTTTCGTATTTTTTATAATTTTTTAGCATACAACCAATGGCAACTAAGTCCAGAATAAATTGTTTTAGTAAGTCACAGGGGGCGTTTGTTCACGATATAGGTAATGGTCATTTACAAAACTTAATTTTACATTTACGAATAGTTACCTGCTAGAGTTAACCAGGTATTTTGGTCACATCATAGAAAAGGACAAGGATGATTCACCATATAAAGCAACGACCTCAGCCCGTATTTTGAACGCATGTTAACTTTGTACTGATAAATGACAAAACCACTACAGTTGATACGTTGCTTTGCTCAACTAACCTCGTGATTTTTCGTAAATGCCTACAGATCCCTGTTATAAAGATTTGTTTTCTTTTAAATCAACAGCATATTAAAATCGGAATACAAGTATATGCCTAGGACAACTAATGAACTTATAAGTTTCATTTACTTTTACAAATCAATTTTTTTTAAGTAGAAATACAGTAACTTATAAATAAGGAGACATTTAGGAATACTTAACACACATAGGTATACATTACCTATATAGTGTACCATTTAAACATCTCGTCAGCAAATATCTCCCATAGCTCAGTTTGTTAAATCCGACTTGGGTGTGACTGATAAAATCCCAGCTCTTACCAACAAATATTTTAGGTAGTACTTAGGTAAAAAATGAAGTGTGTGCATGTCACTAGTGACACCAAGCTGGAAATCATATAAACAAAGATGTTGATATTATTGATAGTACTGAATGTAGTGTGACCACACTCAGAAAATGTAACTTTGATTTAACAGATTTGGCTAGCTGTCAGAACAAAAATAGCAAGTTGGAAAAAAAGTTGTGCGAGTCCTCTTGACTACCATTTTACTACACTGGCAAGTTTTTTTTGTTACGTGCTTCCATAACATGCAAATTTTGGCTTTGACATTCAGTTAGTTATAAGAAAACTATGCATTCAAAATATTTTTTAATAATGGAAACTGTACTTACAAGGGTAACACTTACAAATCTGACACTATATGGTACAAATATAGAATTTAATATACATAGTCTGTGAAGATGCAAAAGCTCGTATGTCACATCTAGTATGTTTTCACAAAGACGGATGAAAAAATTATATAAAACTATTCTTGGTAAAAAATATTTCTTTACAATTACCGTAGTATTTTTTTAAAAACTTATTTCAGTACAACTCTGTGCTATCAAAAATATGACTGCATTAGTCTTACTAACTTGCGAAAAATTACATACAAGTTTTTGCATCTTCACCTATGTATTACAAATTTTACCCACTTGGAAACAATTAAGGTTCAATTAGAGAGGTTCTTCAATGTACTATGCTCCTCAGAAAACAGCTTCAAGTTGCATTGATCTGATGCGAGGAATAACTGCACAGACTTGCACCTGCATTTTTTTGGGCCTAACTAAATGACTTTCAAAGGAGACTGAATAAAAAATATCTGTAAGCATAAAAAGTACACACAGTGTGTGTAGAGAAGGCTTTGGCCGCTAGGTTAACCAACTAAATAAAACAGATAATGGGTTAAGGTACTCACAGGTTGGTACTTCTTGATTGTGACACGAAAGGACCAACACACTGTTGCACGAGTGCGAGGTTGCATGATGTTTCACTGGCTTAGGCCAGCTTCATCAGGTGGCGAGTTCCGGCACACTAAGTAATGGCGGCGATGGAAGAATGGTTGCTTTCCCTAGGGCCAGGGAACGAACTAAGGCGTTGCAGGAAAATTCAAATTGAAGACGTCTACCACTCACACCATGTCAAGATATCGCTATCATACAGTTTCACCACTAAAGCCTTCATCGACAATCGGGCTACCCTGAAAACCTAGTTCACAACTGAATCTGCTGACCCATTTCTAATGAGAACATGAACAAGTTGAAAACTAATGATCTGGCCACAAAATCCTTGCTTCTGCACCACAAACTAAAGACCTGCTCTTTAAATAAGCCTCCCAGGTTAATCTTCAGATGTCTACCAAACCTTCGCAACCAACTGGTCCATCTTAAACTTCAGCCAACCACAACACCACTACCATGACCTCCAGAGGATCCCACCTCAGCAATAAACCACCCTGTGGTTCGTGTGCCATCCATCAACCCTCCACTTAATACACCAGCAGATTTACCAATCTCACATATCTCATACTGGGCAGTTACAACTGTGCAACAGAAAACCTTGTATAGCAACTACAGTGCAAACACTGAAACACAAAATACGTATGCCCTCGCCACCAACACACTCCGAGAATGAATGGTCACAGAGCAGACACAAAACAAGCAACAGCTGGTAAACCAATCGTAACACATGCTGCGTAACACAAATAAAACTTAGGCTCCTGTTACAACACCAAAGTAGTGCGAGCCCCTATCACCCTCAAACAATAGCTAAGAACTAAGGCACTAAGAACAGGCTCTTCAATACATAACCGAATCTCGACAACCCCCATGTCTCAATATCAGATAATTGCAATTGTAGCATCAGAATACGCTACACTCCCATATCACTTCAACTTGAATTTTCCCGCCACACCTTAGTTCTCTCCCTGGCCGCTAGGGTAACCAACCACACTACCACCGCTACCATTATCCAGTGTGCCGGAACTCACCGCCTGATGAAGCCAGCGAAACATTGCACAACAGTGCACTTGTGCAACATTGTGTTAATTTCGTATGTGCGTCACTATCAAGAAGTGCCAATCTGTAAGTACATCAACCCTAAGTTTACTTACTTAATTGGTTAGTAAGTAATATTAATTATTTTTTGCCGACTCATCCATAATTTTCTGCTGAGCATGCTCAATAAAAAAATCTCACCAAAAAATTTAAGGCTAGATTACGTTCAAACACTTGAGAAACAAAACCATTTGAAGTCAGCACAAGAATAAAGAACTATTAAGAGACTGCTCTAGGCCCACAACAAATAAATAAAATAGAAAAACAGTATTTTCACGTAATACACATTTGTTGGCGCTAAGACTTCCGGTAGCAAGTGAAATGAGCCATACGAGTACTCATAGGTGGCACTACTGCCTCTTACTACAGCTGATCGATACTATTGCACAAAGTAACATTGTAGAAAAAACTCTCAGACAAATCGCCATTATGCATTAACAGTTATGTTTTGTGCTTTGGTCTTGTGCATCGAGCCATTAGTCGTCACAATTACCAGGAATCAATTTTTTTTTTTAAAGACAGAAGCGGTGCAAATTTAAGTTTTTAGTGACTTTTATGTGCACATATACGTAAATACATCAAGGCACCTGTTTCTTCTGCATCCAATTTAAGAACATATGTGAAACATTAAAAATAATGCAATATTCAGAGACTGAACCATAATAGCAATATTTCTAAAATGTTTTTTAAAGTGGTAACAGGGCTTAATTGGTATATACATTTATGAGTACAAAGTAATTATCTGTCTTTACCTTTTAATTACTAAAACGTGTAGATAGAAATGCACAAGTACTTAATGAATCAGTATTTGCAGGTGGGAGAACACAAAACAAAGATGGACAACACATTTTTTGCGTGGTCGTGACTTTTTGCTGGCCTGGCCAGCGAAACCGTGCAAAAAATGTGTTGTCCATCTGTGTTTCGTGTTTTCCCACCTGCAAGTACTGATTCTGTACGTACTTGTGCATATCTATTTACATGTTTCAGTAATTAGTAGCCTAGCGGCCGTTTCCCACATTTCCTTTATATAACTTTTAACTTCAATTAGTTGAGTATTTAAGGTATTAACTGTAACTTTAATCAGTTACTTTGTTTTTGTTAACTCTCCCAGCTCTGGCCAACAGTGACCAAACAGGCCATTCTTCCATTACAATTACTACCAACCGATCTATTATTACATATATTACAAGTTTTTTCATAATGTCACTAGAGGAATAAAGCAGTAATAACACATTCACCAACGTGGTATTTACTAAATCTAACTACAACACTATAGGTATTTAACATAAATTAACTTTGGCATAATTGGAACTCAGCATCTAATTATTATGCATGATACATTACAAGTAAACAGAACCTTTTGATAATAAATATCTTATAGTAATAAATATATTTTAATGATAAATACTGCAAAAAATTATTTTAAAGTACATAAATTACTTAAGACATACGGAATACAAATACTGTATGTCCGTATTACGTATACGCTCCACACACGTTCACATTTTACTATGCTGGGGCAAATGAAAATAACCGTAACTCTAACAATCTAAGTGAGCAGAAACATTAAAAAGTTATGACTCACAGTACATATTTTCAATGCAATTTTTAAAAAAAGAAAAAATATATATTTTAAGAAACAAGCAGTGTACATGATCACTTCGAAGTTGTATGCGTAAGGTTGAGTAATGATGTGAAAGAGATTCACAAATCAATGAAAAATTATAAGCAAATTTTCAACATGTTAAATACAAAGTTGATGTTCAACTGTACAGCAATTCAAAAGTGTAACTCCACGACTAAGAATTTTATATTCTGCAGTATGGCAACATTTCACACACTTGGTCAATGCCATAGGCACAACTTTTGGGCCTAAGGGTTATTTTACAGCAAAAATTAAATACGTACATAACAATGTAAATGTTACCTTTATTAATGCTCTGTTCTTTTACCAACAAGTAATATTTGATTCAAACATCTATCTGGACTTCTATCTACAAATACTGACATAAATGAAAGAAAGTGTGAGTGTTCAACTGAAAGTCATTGTAACTGTACATAACTGCTTCAATTTGGTAAAGAATATCTTTCACATAACCATACGAGACTTCGTCAGAAATACACCTGTAGTTCAAGCTGTATTTAAGTCAATTAAGCTTTAAATTTACCCGCATTACAAACTGATAATCAACAAAACATTTTGCTCAACTAAATTTGTAATCAGCTTCCTCCCTGAAAACATCTTTTGGCACATAATATGGTAGAATATAGTTTTCTAATAGTATAAAAGGAGACAATATTATATACCATAAACACAACTGTACTTATTACTAGACATGTACAGTGGGCAATAAATTCACCAACAATACAGCTTCACACAAGTAAAAAAATCTGCTTACTTGGTAAGACTGTAAGTTATTTCATCTTCAAGTTCAATTTTCTCACAGCTCTAGAGTTAGGGGCGGTGCCTACCTCAGAGCTCTGGAGATAATAAGGGTAGGGATTTAGGACTTACATGTAAATTATATTCAGTGGGACTTGGTGACCTTTCACGGCATCAGTTTTGGATGAAAACCATTTTCTGAACTGAGATAAGGAAAATACTGCTACAAGAATTGTTGTATGGAAAAAAAAGTGTTTTCGAGTACCTATTTCTTGAGAAGGAAAAATACTCAGTTAATAACATTTTTCAAGGCACTGAAATAACAACCTAAAATGACCTATAGCAACATGGGCCACACTGATATGAACAAACACATAAATAAATCTGTGGTGGCATACATGTAGGTTTGATGGACGCAGAGCCACATCTAACATAACATGCAATTCCCCATCACTGCTTCTGTTAGGACTCTGGGGTAGGCAGCGCCGCTAAGTGACTGTACAAATATGCGTAATTGTCAAATGTTTATGAGTGGCTGTAAAACTCTGTACACAGTGACAGAGGTACTGATGGAATATTTTTAAATTACAGGCTATATGCAAAGAATATTGAGTGTTATTTAGACAGTCAGTCTGCCTGTAAGCAGAAGCAGATGTCAGATCCCAAAATGTTGTGACTAGCTCATCTGAGAAAAACTCCGGTGTTCTGAGATTTCCTCGTTGCTGTATCTAATGTTGTGTTTGTGACGTTGTGGGTCATCCGGTTTTGTGTGTAACGTCTTCTTCTTAGTTGTTTGTGCCGACTTAATGTTAGTGTACCGAGTTTCCTCAGTTTTCTTTGTCTTTTCGTATTGTTTTTTGTTTCGAACTTTTAATTTTCAGTTTTTGTATTCTCTGTGATTTGCCACAATTCCTCTTGGCATTTTAAAGATTTGTTATTTACGTATGTGTTTATTTCAGCCAATTCTGCTTGTTTTTCCTTTACTGTTTTAGTTCACTCTTGGTTTTTTTTGAGAAAAAATAGCACTGCAATGGTATGTCCACAATATTTTGTTAAATTTAGTATTATTTTGAAAACTGTTTGGATGACACAAAAACAACTGTTCACAAGTGCACTTTCAAATATTCAGAAAAAATATTCTGCATCCCTAATATCTTTTAGAGCCTGCATTTTTAACCATGATGCTTACCACATACACAGTGATAGTGGAAAAATGCAATATTCATAGATTAAAGTTTGTATAGTCTGAACAAACCAATAAACCAAATTAATCAATTTGCTACGAAATATGAACGGTGTATTTTGTTGGGATGTCTCCAACTCCCACTGTATATGCCCCCCAAAGTTATGTTAACAATAACTTACAATGAGATCAACAAGTCCTGCACAGTGCTGTCATTATGTTTCTTTTCTTGCTCTAACCTCTTCATGTACTTCCAAGTGTTAAAATCGCTAAGAACTCTCCTGCCATATGCAGTGTGCAGCTCCCTGAATGTGACCTTGGTACGGGGCACGTTCTCTGCCGCCCGGGAAGCCCCGTCAGTTCGCCCAGGCGCAGAACGGACGCTGTGCGACCTGTAAGGTTGGTGGTAATTGCCATCTATGCTACCCGAGTGCTGCACTCTGTTGAAGGGATTGTGCCTCTGTCTAGGGGGAGGCCTGGGTGAGTTTGGTGACCGTCCTTCAATGGCCTCTCCAGATGCAGCATTCATGCACCTCAATGCTGCTCCTGCCAGATTAGCATTTGCATTCGCAGCCTCACATTCTGTGAACAGAAACATTACTATCAACCGATGCATGCAGTACAGCATTATACATTCTTAGGGTTACGTACTCCATACTTAAAATTTATAACCATATCCTTGAGAGACAGCTATGAATCCCTTAAAAAAGTTCTCTGAGGCTTTCTACTAAAACCACAAATGCTACCAAGAAAGATGCAACACACATTAATGCAACCAAAGTAGCGTTATGTCATGTACCACCTGAATAGGGGCTGATCTAGACTTATTTGGAGGAGGAAGCACGAAAAAAAAAAAAAAAAAAAAAGGAGATTTTGCCATGTTCCCATTTTGCAGGTGCAAATTTAGTTAGATTCCTTTGCATAGGTAGGACAACCATAATTTTAGGAAATAATTAGTTAAATACGATCAATATTTCTTTTTACTTTTAAAACATTCTCCGGATAACTTCATGTCAATGTGCTAGTTTTGAGGTGGGTCAGGTCCTCTGTTACACTCCCTATGAATCTCCCCCTGTACCTAAGAATTAGACGACAATTAAGTCTGATAGCAATCAGTGGGGTCTGCGACCAAAATACAAATCAACAACCACACTGACAAATGGGTATACCAACCATCCATCTCATCAAGCTGCCTCTGCAACTCTGCAACCATGAGTTTCATGTAGTCATAACTGGCACATGCAAGGGCCTTCATCCATTGTTCCATGCTCTCCTGGGACTCTGCCCCCAGCACATAGCTGCGATTACCAGTACCATGGAACACTACCTTGAAGCCAAACTGCTCCTCATCCTCTGCCAGTTCTGTGAACAGCAACCAACATTCCAAAACAAGTGTAATTGCTTAATATGGGTGTTTCAGAATAAAGTGAGAATTTTTGAAAGAAACTCCTGTGTTATATTGATTTTCGGCTCATATGCATCTTTATACTGGCCTGTACAATATTTATGTTTACATTCAACTGCTCAGAAATCTGTTGTCTACAAATACAACTCAAATACACAAGTGATGAATACCAGTTATTTACTTTGAGATGACATATATACCTGCCAAGTAACTTCTATATAAGATTGATTTTGTACACATCTGACCTTTAATTTATTCATGTTCTTTTCCGAGACATCGTAGCAAAATTACGTGTTTGTAGATAAAATGTCAACAATTTTACAAGCAAAACATAAGTATTGAAGTTTAGCATGTCAAAATGTAAATGTAATATTGTAGTAGTGGCAACAAAGGCAAATAAAACATTTGTGAATAATAGCTCAACAGATGTAAAATGTTAATTTTAAATATTGTGTTTTTTTATATAGAAGCTACAGACTACAGCATGTGTGATTACAATTACAAATAATTTTAAAAAATGTGTGCACTTTAGTTTGTAACACTTTCGCAAAAACATACCTGCCATTGTCACAAATTAAACCACAGAAACAAATTTTTAATTTAATTTCCATTTATTCTTTAAGCATTAATAACAGCATTCAGACAGATGATACATGAACACTGACTGTTTAATAATAATACCAAATGCAAAGTTCGGCAGTCATAAAAAGTAACAATTCACAGAATATTTATAATTTTAGATCATTTGGCAATTGTCTTAATATCTTAGTATACATTCATTTATGATATTTCTGCCATGTGTGATAAAATTACCTTTTTTTATATCGTACAACAATCTGAGTTTCACAATGCTTTGTCACACAGCTAGCTCACCCCTTCTCTCTGTGAGATTATGAACTCTGGCGCTGATTGCAAACAGAATAGTGCACTGGCAACAGACAGTTTCTAACTGACAATGTCACTTTATGTTTGTGTATGAAGTAAGTGTAACTGTCCTGTCTGTAAGAGACTTCGCTGCCTACCCCTGTTAATGTTTAATTATATGTATTAATGGGAAGTGATTTCCTTAAGAGGGAACAAAGTGCCAAAACAGTGAATTTTCACAATTTTTGTCAAAAAATTTGTTTCTCACTTATTACAGAAAAACAAGGATCGACAGTACATAGATGACACTTCTGTACAACTTCATATATTATTACAGTCAATTCTCGTTAAGACAAACCTGGTTAATATGAAGTTCACATTTTTAGAAGTAAAATTCTGGTCTCAAAAAACAGAATAGACATTTAAATTCTAAGCAATTTGTCTAGTACGAAATGCTGATATTATGCAATACGAAGTCCATTATTTGCCAGTTGGAAACGCAGAGGAAAGCCAACTTGAAGTGGAATGTTAGAGACACAGTTCGGAACATATCTATGGCCAGGAATGAAGTATCAAGAACAACAATTTCCAACTGCTTCATGAAAGTTGGACTGGGATCAGGGGAAGCAACTGAAGAAGGTAATTATGATGATGGTAACGTTGAGGGATGGGTCCATCTTTAAGACCAGTTTGAGTTTCATGAGTAGTTCAAGGAATTCTTGCATGCTGACAACGACGTATAAACATCTGCAGCAATGTCTGAAATCGACTTACTGCGTCCTGGACCTTCTACTGTTCAAGAAGTCATTGTGAAGAACGAGGAGGAAGAAGAAGAAATGTGTCCCCTTCCTACAAAAGGAGGATGCAAGTCAAGTCTTGGGCAATACTAAAAAATGTTTTGTCACATAATGATGTCGACACTCAGACACTTGCTGCATTTGATAACCTATGTTCTGTTGTAGTAAGCACGTACAAAGCCAAAATTGTGCAAACAAAAATACAGTTTTTTAAAACCTAAAATGCAATAGTTTTGAGACCAGACATTTTGCAATAAATTCTTTGGGTTTTTTTTGTGCTCAAATAATTTTGTTTGAGCTATAAGTACACCTGTGTACATAAATGGCTTCTTATTGTTAAACAGCATAGTGCACAAATACTGTACCTTTAATGCTACTTTATTCTTCTAGGCTATGACAAAGTAATAGGCCTAGGTTTTTCTTGTATGTCAAAGTACTAATACATTATGCTTCTGTAATGACAGCTGTTTGTAAAAATGTTTATGTAATTATAAGAATGTACTGTAGTACGGCAGTAACCATGATGCATCAAAATTTCATGACCAAATACAACTTGTATGTTTCGTAGAATACGTTCCTTTTTTATGATTTAAGCCTACTGTAAATAAATAAAAAAGTTTACCTTGCTTTTTATTGACACTGTTACCAAAATACATCAATTTTTTGAAAATAGCATTCAAATTTTCTTGTTGCTGTTTGGTTAATACAAACCTCGTTATTACAAAGTGCAAGAATTTTTTGTCCCCTCAGGTTTGTATTAAAGAGGTTTGACTGTACATAGTTACAGACTTTCTTATTTTTAGGGTACTGATAACATATAGGGAATAAGCCGTTCTAAATGACTCGCACACTCAAAATTACTGGTTGTGTCCTTACGTGCAGCCAATACCATGTCAAAAGGAACATTATACCATAGGCAGGTAAACTCAAGTCAAGAAACAAGATTCTTATAGAGGTAACTGACTTACAAGACAAGTTAATAAGTAGGCGTAACCTTCGTAACCTTAAGAATACTGTATTTAAAATAAATATTAACCTTTACAAAAGATTGCATAAAATGCCATAGCAAATTTCTGACATAAGCAAAATTGTACGGCCATACAAAAGCCCCATTTCTTCTTCAAGCTTCTTGTGTTAAACTCAGGATACTCTCTTAAGCCTCCTTTACATTTTTATTAGCATAAAAATACAAATTGGCACATACAATATAATTAAATACATGTTTCATAAAATTCTCCCAATTTACCCACTTGACAAGTTCGCAGTAAAGCAATTACATTTTAAACGATTAAATGAATCCAAAACATAATTACAGCAGACTGCGGTCATTCAAAATTTTGTTCATGCAAGATTCACGCTTGCAACCAATCAAACTCCATTCTAACTGAGATGACACTTTAGCAGGAATTCCGTTACATTTCCTAGGCTGGAGGAAGAGAGGTCGAAAATCGCCCAGCAGGTCACACTTGATGAGCAAAAAGACATACCTTTTCCCCAAGATGAGCGACTAAAACTCCAAAGTTTCTCACTCGTAACAGCTTGCCAAAGTCAGAGGAGGATAATCCAAACCTCCCGGTGCGCTTCCTGTTTCCTGACGTTTTCTCTCGTCTCCACTTCATGAGACAGCAAAATTATATAGTTGCAGTCAGCATGAATTCAGACACAGAGGAACACTCGTCTTTAACCTCATTAAATTACTTGACTGTTGAAGATGCCTCACTAAACATCATAATGCTCAAAGACCGTGAACAAGGGTCCATTACACTGGAAGCTCAGACTTTTGCGATATCGCGCTGCGACTCGACTCACAACCGACCTCGAAGAGGAACGCTCGCCAAGTGACGTAAGCCGCTGGCCCACGCCAGGCCCACCATCTCTACCCCTCCCCCCTGGACAGCCATCGACATCACCTGACCACGTGCCGGGCACAAATTCTCAAAAGCCAGTTGAGAGGACGGCCCGATAGATGGCAAAATCAAAGAAACTGATCCACGAGAGTGAGAAAAAGAGAGAGAGATATTCCCTGACTAAAATCCACTCTGTCAACCCCAGGATGGCCAAAGTAATTTAACAGGAAAGCTCCTGGTATCACCCTGCTCGGGAAAAAAATGCTTTTCCTATCTTCTGCCAGTGCCCAAAAATAATAATGTCTATAACGTCATAATGTAAGAAGTGTACAAAACTATATTCTATGGATTGTTGAGCCTTGATTCATCAGTAAATGATAAAAAAATTGTATTATGATAATTTTGAAAATTCACTGCTTTGGCACTCCACCCCCCTTTGATTTAAAAAGTGATTAATTTTTCGTGAATCACCCATAAACTACCAAGTCACACATTTTCACAACGTTACTGTAGTTATCAAACTAGGAGTGTTAACAAAACATTCAACACCACATAATATTACGGGTTATCTGAATATATAGCGCTTACTTTATCATCAAGTACTGTAGTTATCAAATAGATTCTAGTGCTGGTTAAGGTGTACAGGATGCAAGTTCTTGTAAACATATCAAGGAATGAATAAAAATTATGTTTAATAGTACAATCATTTAAAAATAAATTGAGTCTCATAATATTGTTGACAACTGTACTAGCCCAAATAAACTAACAAGTCTGCAGCTTGTTGAATCCGGCATTGCATTTGTTAACATTGCGGCCATTCCACATTTGTATCTTTCCTGCATAACATTTATAATTTATAGCAATAATAAATTTGTAGTAGAAGACAATGCAACTAATAAGCACCCATATCAGTCAACTGAGTACAGTTAAAAATTTTGGACTGAAAAATTATTTGGAAATGTTCCAACAGCAGAGCCAGGTAGGGTAATGTAAGTACGATTGACCTCTCATCGACAGTGAGGTATTACGAGACAATGACACACAACTTAGTACAATGACAGGAGCTGGGAGAGGAGTCGGCCATGGCCTTTGTAAAAGAACCATCTCAGCATTCACCTGGAGCGTATTCGGAAAACCATGGAAAACCGAAATCAGGATGGCCGAAGCTGGGGATCGAACCCGGGTCCTCCCGAATGCAAGTCCAACGTGATACTGTTGTGCCACCTCTCTCGGTCAACAGCAGAGCCAGGGCATGTGCCGTGGGCAGCATATCAAGGGGCGGCAGGCTGGTTCCACCGTGCTTGAGTAAATTAGGACAGGAAAAAATAACTGGCTTTGAAGTTTGCTACAGGCTTCCGGGAGTGGAAAATAATTTGCTGAAGACTTGGCCGGATACGTTTCTATACGCTGCCTGTAGCCGCGATTCATACATAAGAGGCGTGGCCTGTGCGACAATAGTTTAAAAAAAAAACTCTTTCTACGTTTAATTATCAAAGTTTTCTGACACTATTGAAATCACTCGCAGGTGACACAGGCCCGCGACAGAACCTCTGCCCTCTTCCGGGGCCCGTGGCGGAGTCTCCCAAAATCCTGTTCTCGCGGCTCTACCGCGCTAAAAGTCGTTGACCAATCAGCTCAGCAGCTTTCAATCGCTAGGCCACGCCCCACGGTTAATGACCTCTAGGCTGCAGAACACGTCACCATTTATTTCCATTATTTTCTTCCTTTTCTTAGTTAACAAATTAGATTAACATCATACACCTTGATTACATTTAATATTACATATGGAATTACCCTTTCTTATCTCTAATTGCACATCTTATTATAACTTAATAATATATTGGGAACAGCCCTGATTGGTTGTTTGTTGGTAGGGGCGGTCCTGTGTTCCCTGCCCCCAGCCTTCGGGGGAAGGAGGAGGAAGTTGTGAGGGGGGGGGGGTCGCTCTAGCAGCCCGCAGTGCCACGACAATGGTGCGGCAGCGACACTTCCCCTTCTCTCAGAGACATAAGCCACCCTCTATCCGAGCGTATGATTTACAAACACCATTATCTAGACCATTACAAGACCACTATTACATTACATATAAAATACATATGTTTAACTAGAAGTGCCAATGAGGCCCTTTACAAGTTAATTTAAATAATAATAAATAAATAATCAATTTTTGGAGGAGATGAAAGCCACTTACGTTATTTTTTAATATAAAGCTGGAGTGTATGTTACATTATGTTATGATGTGTACTTATCACGTTCAAGTGTACATCAATGCCTGTAAATTAAACTTAATTGACAACATTAATTTCACTGTATAATTTTCTAAGTACAGATTTCTGCTTAGTTAAAAATTCAAATTTTAATTTAATTAATAAAAATTAACATTACATTAGTATTTAGCAATATTTTCAACCAATATTTTACTTTACAAAAAAACACACACACTCACTCATACTTGAAAAGGGGACGGGACAGCAGAGGACAACTTTACCCTCCACCCCTACCCTAAATCCTTACATAATTTACTGGCTCTAATATTGACAGGAATTGAAGGTTCTTGCATAGGCCTAAACTTCTTTCCTTTTTTTTATTATTTATGTTAAAATTACTGTAGGCCTTAATAAATGGATATTTATAAAGTTTTTTTGCAGGTTGCAGCAATTCTGCTTCATAGAAACCATTAGACGGCAGATGTATATTTTTGTGAATAAGGGACATTAACCCAAATAGGCTACAATAATATCTGCCAGTTTTAAAACATCTGGATATGCTCTGATTGACTAGTTTAGGTCACTTGTTATTACACAATAATAATTCCAGCATATAAACTAACTACTTATGGTCACTGCCAAGTCTTGTTTTGAAAAATCTAAATACTCGCCATATTACACTATGCAAAGATTTGATAAGTTATAATAGACTGGAATAAGAAAATAACTGTCCATGAATGAAGGATAAGGTCTGGTATAAAAAGTTTTAAAATCATTTATCTCAATTTTTTCCAACGACAGGAGATAAATTTTAACCAACTCACCCTATTACTAAGACACCCAAATGTGAAAACTTCATTATTTTACATTTGTACAACATAATTTTAGCTGTGTATGTGTTACCAGTAACTACATTATCCTTCTATGGAAATTTTTTGTACGCATTGTGTTCCCATAACAGCACATCAAAGTCAACGTAAGGCAAGTGGGTTTTACGTCTCGTCAACAGCGAGGTCATCATAACCAGTGACAAATAACTTGGCACGACAGGAGTTGGGAAAGGTGGCGGCCATGGCCTTCACCTTTATAAAGGAACCATCTCAGCATTTGCCGAAATCAGGATGGCCAGAACCGGGGACTGAACCTGGGTCCTCCTGAATGTGAGTCCAACATGTAATCGTTGTGCCACCTGCTTGGTCGCACATCAAAGTTAAAATATGCATATTATGGTAGCACACGCCCAATGAAATCCAACTGAGTTATTGAAATGACATAACTTACAATAAGATGTCCCGAGCTACTTATTAAAAGTTATAAAAAAATAAAACAACTTATTGATATACAGAAGCGGCAACATAACTTCCTTTCTTAAAACGGAAATAAAATCAATTACGTGAATCAGAAACTTTCCATTTTAATTTTTATAATGTAGATACATATCTAAAGTTTGGTTTTACACAGTTTTGAAAATCAAATCAGGTAGGTAACGCACCCCCATTATCCATTTGGTGAATAAACCAATTTCTGACATTTCTCATGACACTTACCAGCATAGCAGTGGGTAAGTTGGCAATTTCTGCACATACATTGGCCTTCAGGACATGTAGGGTCCTTGGATGGTTGACATAAAAGCGGGATATAAAATCACAAAAAAAATCTGAAGGGGCCAAATTGGGGGAGCGGACTGGCCACTTCAAATCGCCACTTATTGAGATGAGGCACTCTGGAAAGTGTTCCTTCAAAACAGTCATTGATGCCCTGAAGTGTGGGCCTTTGTTCTGTCTTGTTGGAACCAAATGTTCCCAAGTCCAATTCATCAAGCAGTGGAGGAAAAAAAATTCCTTCGACATGTTCACATACACTCCTCACTGTTCCAAAGCATGATGGCAATTGGCAGCGATGGGGAATAGAACTTTACACCAACGTCTCTCGAATGAGACCATTCCTGTCGCACTAAGACATCTACAGCCTGAATGCCGCACATTTAAAAACAGGAAGTTATGTTGCAGCACTCTGTATTTTTGAAAAATTGCTGAAAATAAAAGATTTTTACTTGATTTTCAGCAATTTTTAAAAATATTTTGATAACTTTTAGCATGTATCCCATGACATATGATTTCAGTGTAAATTACTTCATTTCAGCAAGTCTGTTGTTTTCATTGTGTCTATGCTGCTGTAACATGCAAATTTTGTGATCTTTGAAAGATTTTTACAACGAGGGTGTATGACATTGTGACCAAAATGAAACCAAGAACAGAAATACTATAAACTCAGAACTGTGTGTACAAAATCCCTTGTAAACGTTGAAACATGTACAGTGGAGAAACTGTTACATCCTGATATGCCGAACATGCTTGGGAAAACACTCATAAAATACTATGGCAAAATGCAACTCTGATTACTCTAAGTAAACCTGACCAAAAGTGAATACAAGAATCAGCATTCATTGTCAGCAATTGTAATGTCTTCAGCCAACACAGTGTAAAACTAAAGAATATATATTTTCCTTTAGTTATAAAAAGAATTTTTTTTTAAATAAATACAGAAAAAATTTGAACCACACAACTTTGTAAAACAATAATAAACAATCCACCTTTGCAGCATATAAGCCAAGCTACGCGACCAATCGGAAGACAGCTGCACTGTCACTAGCGTGCTAGAAGTAGGCACCATTCTTATAGGTACAAGGTCCTCAATTTTCAGGATATCACAGTCAGTCTGCTGGAGTTCCTTAGATTGTTCGTGTGTCTGAAGACAAAAACAAACCAAGTTCTCGAAATACTGCATTTAGTGTCCTCGTAGGAGCCTACTATTATCGTCCACGTTATATTAGTTGTGTTGTCTTGTCTGCAACTATTTCTATCGCTGTGCGCATTTGTGTTGTCTTTATAGTCTTTGTCCATCATTGTCACTATGTTCATGCACCTTGTATAGTGTAGTCCTTGTCTGTTTTGATTTTCTTTTCTATTTTTTAGTTTCCACTATGTACAGACTATATTCCTATTTAACCTAATATAAAAAATGAAAGGAAATTAAATATTATCTAAGAGGATCATGACAAAAGAACAGGTTAGAAAGAAGTGAGTGGCCTTGTAACCGAACAAATGCAGTTTTCTCAATCTATAAAAATACTTGTCAATAAGAACCATATTTAAAGCCTGTTTTATATTTTCTCTACAGCATGCCATGCAAATAACATAACCATAAAAATATTCAGTATACATTATTATTACAGTTGTTAAATACTTCTCAATAGCAATACTTTGGGAGGGTACAAATTCTACATAATAGTATTTACTCAAGCCTTAAAACTGAGGTGGGGCAGAAGCATTATTAGCAAATAAATAAAAATAAAATTAATACAGATGCATGTATTCACTCACCAATTGTACAACCTTCCAAGATGATCACGCCAACAGGTTCTTTGTCGCCACGTTTTTCAAAGTAGAATAGGAGGTTTCCTTTCAAGACAAACCAGCGCTTCTGGTAGCCCTTGTTGACCTCTCCCCGCTTCACAAGCCAGCCCTCGCGGTCAACAGGAGTGGCGGAGGTGGCAAAAGCAGCAAGATTCTTCTCATTTATCTTCATTGCTCTGCTCAAGCCTCAACTGCTAAGTAGAACTGCAAAAACACAAAATGTTCAGTACAATACTATTGGTATAACTTAAATTAGCAACTTAAAAAGTTTTTAATGAGTATATTTTAAGATACTGGATATTTTTATTTTTGTCATACATAAAATTATGTGTATGTCAGCCAACTGTTGTCAACTATTCAAAAGAAAAGAAAAACATTTTATTATGTCAGTAACTATAGACCACTCAAAACATTAAAAAATGCAAAACTAAATACCTTTAAAAATACGAAAAAACTTTTTAAATTATGTTTGCTATCTGCATTAAAGACAACACAGGATTGTTCCTAATTAAACAGCATTTACATGATGCAAGATTGAATCTTGTATGAATTTTCTCATGCAAACTTTTATGTTAAAATATATACCGTACTTATAAAAAAAATATGTTCGGAAACATACACGCATGTATCTAGCAGCAAGTTCTTTCCTTGCAGGTGATTGGTTGATGGCCTACAATGCTATTTAATTTAAATACTTATTTTGATTTTAGTCTCATATCTTTGTTTTTGCTATAATAATTTGGCTATTTGAAAAGTGGATCAACCAAATATGAAGTACCGGTAACCAAAACATTGCATCCCCCCCGGTCAAAATAAAGTTAAACCACTATATACAATTTCCACAGGAGCTGGCAAAATGTTCTGTACATGATGGATGTAGTCTTCACAAGCAAGCAAATAATAAATTGAACTACAGAATGTGTTCCAGCCATGGACATGACATTTAATACAGTGTAGGCTAAAACTTAACTTACTTTCCCATTATGAACCCATTTTAGTCATTAAACTCTTCCCTTACAAATTGCATAGTTTTATCTAAAAACACCACTTTTTTTTACAGTTTTGTAATCTACTAATAAAGTCTAGTTATTGCATTAAATAAATGAGTAAATTTAGGTAGTAGATTTTCAACAAGAAAAGCGCTCTAAGCTCGAGTTAACTCAGGATAATATTGTTTGTTAGTAACAATAGAACAAGTTAACTTCAAATAATAAGACAAGAATAAAAAAAAAATGTCCCAGGCTAGACAACAGTGCGTGTCAAACTTGCTCTGCGCAGGATGCATACAGCACGCAAGATACTTTTTGCGGCCCTTCTCGCCTTCCAAACAAACATAAAAACCCAAAAATTATAACTGTCTAGAGCAGACATTTAAAATGTTGAGGCTCACTGTCAGTATGGGGTGTTCCCTACCAACGAAAAAGACCTGTAGCCCAAGTGTTTGACATGCCTGCTGTAGAGCAATAATGGACCACTGGTATTTCTAAATGAATCGATAAATAATATGAGATACAGACAAATAATAAACTAATTGAACTTACATTTTGAAAACAAACTTGGTTGAGTAAAAAAGTGTGTGTGTGTATTTTTTATAGTGAAGCTACAAATTATGTAGACTATATTCAATTTTCTTTCTTCAATCCAAACCAAACATTTCCATAAATTAACTCCCAATACAATAAATATCAAGAGGTCACCTCTCCAGTCAGGTAATCATAAAATATGGTGTAACTTAAAACTGACATTGGAAAATATAATTAATTACAGTGTCTTTCCTGCAAGAACCTGGAACAGTATAATATACTGTAGCATAGTGTATTGCATCCATAAATATAAACAAATATTGGACAAGTCATGGTAAAAAAAAAACAGTTGATTTGAACACATTATATAAGAACTAATATACAGGACGTATCAGTACAGCGGTTACAAACTCCCGTAGAGTACACCCAGATGATGGAAAATCACACAGCAACGTATGGTCGGAAACACCTTCCTGGCGCGGCAGTGACAACACAAAACACAAGAAAGGACACGAACAAGAGAAAACACATTCGTTATTCTGAATAAAGCAAAAAACTAAGAAAAAAGAACACAAATGACATTGATCGGTCATCACCAGCCAAAGACTTCCTAGCATTTTTACTGTACTAGGATTAATAAACATGTTATCTCTTGTTCGTGTCCTTCCTGTCTTGTATTTTGTGTCCCAGGAAAATGTTTCCAACCATGCATTGGTATGTGATTTCCCATCGTCTGGATGTACTCTAACTCTCCTGAAAGTTTGTAGCTGCTGTACTGATACACCCTCTATATACACAGACTGTAGTTCAATAAGAATATATTGTTCTAGTCTAAATGGGACATTGTCGTTTATTGACCTGCATCCGCATTCTTTGCCGGCACCACCATGTGAAAGGGAAAGAAAAACACACAAAAATGGCCAAAATTTTTACATCATTATATACATTTTTGCTTATTGATTTCCTAAATACTTTTCAAATAAATAGAAATGTTATATCAGGAATTCCTTTGTGTGTTTTATACATTGTTATGTTTGAAAAACACATGTCCTGCAAATTCCTTGGAAGTTTGTTGAACAGTTTGGCTGCAGTGTATAAAGTTCCTTTCTGTTGTAGGGTCAAATTAACAAGAGGCACATGCACAAGGTTTTTACTTCTTGTATTACGCTGATGAAAACGTTCATTTGTGCGGAATGAGTTTTGGTTCTTCGAAACTAATGTTGACAATGAGTAAATATATTCACAAGATACAGTAGTTCTTGTTTTTGTGTTTTTAAAGAGGGGTCTACAAGATTCTGACTGATTTTTACCATGCAGTATTCTCATAGCTCTTTTCTGCATTCAAAAAACCTTTTTCTTGTGGGTAAAATTTCCCCACGACATTATGCCGTATGTCATGATGGAATGGGAATATGCATGGTAAACGCAGTGTTCTCCCCAGAAAAAATTTAGAGCTGGGTGGTTCACGAGACCAGCTGGTTGCATCGTGGTATAAGCTTGATGGTGTTGATGGGAATGTCAATTGATAGTCAAGATAAAGGCCTAGGAGTTTTGTGTCATCAGATTCAGTGATTTCTACATCACTACAGTAAATATTCATGAATAGTTGTTTACTGTTTTTTGTAGCAAACTGAAAAAAATAGGTTTTATCTGTAGTAACGTTTAATTTATTGATTTTGAACCATGAATCTAATTCTACAAAAGTGTAGTTGGCTAAAAGATTGAGTTCTGCTTCTGACTTGCCAGCAATTATAAAGCTGGTATCATCTGCAAACATAGTAGGTATACAACTAGTACTAAGGCAGTCTGGAACAAGGAATAGCAGGGGTCCGAGAATGGAACCTTGGGGAACACCATGCCTTATTTTGCCAGGTTTCGAATAAACAGCATTATTGTCTTCTTTCAGACAGACTTGTTGTCCGTCAGACAGACATCAGAGCAATAGTTTGTTTAATTTACCCCTTATGACATAAAACTGCAATTTTTTTTTCCCATAAAGTAGCCCATGATTGATACAGTCAAAGGCTTTGGATAAGTAATTACATTGATAAGTAAATAAATTGAAAGTATGGTAAGTTCCTGTACATCAGAGATTGTGTTACTTCCAACTTTAAGTACCGGTATTACATGTGAAAGTGGTTCTGATGTCTTAACCAGTTTCAGTTTTTATGATGTTCGAAGTGGTTTTTATTTTATTGTCAGATCTTTTAATGACGCCACTGAAGAGTTTTTGTTCTACTGCCTTCATAATGTTTTTAATACTTTGCAATATATTTTGTACCTATCGACTGTTACTTGTTCTAGTGGCTTTGTACAGTTCTTGTTTATGATTACACAAAATTTTTATTCCCTTAGTTACCCAACAATATTTTTGCCTGATTTTTAACACGAATTTGCCTTTACAGGTAAACAGTCAGTGAAACTATACACTGATGACTAATCTTCAATATTCAGAATTTAATTAAATTAGGTAACATTTTCAGATGAGGAACTGTCTACTATTTGTGCATCATGATTTGACAACTCATTTATTACAGTCAGACACTGACTTGCTGAACTTAAATGGCCACCAAAAAAATGTTGTCGATTGCTGTAAAGGGTTATTAAGACTAGTTTTATCATCACTTTCTGTAAGGTAGTCTACACTGAAGTCTCCGCACAGTATGACTTCTGTGTTACGCCTGTAAATGGCGTAAAGAATGGTTTCTCCCTTGTTTAAAAATATGCTAAAATTACCTGATGACACTCTATAAGTGCATAAAATAACTACTATTTTCCTTGTATTAATTTCTATGGAGACAGTGCAACATTAAAAATTTTGTTCTTCGCAATTAGTTAATCATTTTTGTTGACAAGTAGTTATTTTTTACAAAAATACATGTACCACCTCTGAACATACTTGATCTACAGTAATAGGCGTAAAGAGAGTAACAAGGGATTGAGATTTGTTTGCAACAAGGTTCTGTTAGAAATTCAAGACACATGGGTAGCTCGCATCTCTCTCAGAATGACATAATAATGATAAAAAAACCAGAACATGATATTTATACAACACTTAGACATTAAAGAAATAAGTTACCGCTCCAAACAACATTTAAGAATCAATTTCATTACGCCTACCTGGGTTTATAACACAGTTCACTAATGTTACTGTAGATTCATCTTCTAAATGAAAATATTCAACGAAGAGAAACTACTTCCGATGACAAGAGTTGGTGGACACGACGTTCACGAACATGCGAGAAATTTCAGCAACAGGCAGCGGAACTTAAGTGTCTAGTCCCAGATATCTTAGTCGATGCAAGTACAACTACAGTTCCGCAGTAGATTCATCTATTTCTTCCTCAGTCTACAAAGTATTTTTAGAGCTCCTCTAGTCCGTTAATTTTTTTATATATTCGCAAATTAATTACGTTGTATATACCAATCACAGTGTCTTTGTGTACTGCCTTCAACTCAGTGCAGTTGTAGTTAATAATGTGACACTCGATAAGGACCAAGGTACACAAGTAGGTAGAAGTTTCTATGTAATAATATCCACCTAACTGGTTACATTATATGACCTCACTGAAACTAGTTCAGCTGAGGTTATGCCAGTTACTACATCTTACGTCCCTCAGAAATTATGTATAAACATTCCTTTACTAATAGCCAAATTTCCTGCAGTAAACCTTATCCACTGAATCTCTAGACTTATTTGCTTGTTTTAGCCTTTCAATAGGTCTAACAAAAGATAGTCTTAATGTCCCTCAAAGGTTTTGAATTGGTGTTTGTTCAGCGGATGCACACACATGTTAAATTGTTACATAACTGTTTTAGTGAAGATGAGTGATTGTGCCAGCTGTGCAGATGACTATGACATATAATTCTAAGCGTATTTCTCAAATTTCTATTAAATTACTCACTTGGATTTGACTGTGGATAGCATACTGAAATATTGGATTATTTAATGCATAGCTGCACTGATCCAGACAACCACACTTCTTAAGTAGGTAAACTGTGTTTCCTTAAGGGCGCGGTCACCTCAGTTTTCAACGTTTTTTATTTATTTTTGTATTTGTACCAGATATTTTTTTTCTTATTCAAGACATAAATTGTGACTAAATCTTCCTCTTAGAAAATTGTTGTATCTCTCATAGTTTTCGCGTAATGAGTCGTAAACGTAAAAATTTGCACTTTACGGTTTTATGAACGCCACTAAAACCAACAGTAATACCAAACTGAAAAAATTCACAGTGTATAACAATGTTGTAGGCTATGAAATGACACATATAAAATCAAAAAATAAAATATTCATGTATTTAATAAAAAATTCTGAATTTTAAAATAATTTCAAAAACTGTTTAAAAATAAAAAAATGTATTTATTTTTTATTTTACATACTTCAAATCATAGCCTACAATATTGTTATACATTGTGAATTTTTTTGGTTTGGTATGTGGTTGGTTTTAGTGGCGTAAATAAATCTTGGAGGGGTTTGGGGAGGGATTGACAAAGTGGCTAGAACTTGCCCCCGGGCAGTCGTCCTTATTGAAAGCAGAAATTGGTAACTACGTTTATTTAGTGGTGGCCGTGCCGAAAGCAGAAATAGGTACCTACGTTTATTTAGTGATGGTTGTGCCGAAATCAGTATCACTCTGGTGGACAAGGTGAGTGTACGGTAGGGTAACATGTTAAGTCTGTCATGTTGTGTAAACACCTTTTTTCCACCCTTGAGGGTACATACCTGGTGGTAACTATTAAGAATCGGTACTTATGAAGTAGCCTTAAGCAAAAAAATTCGTTTGGTAACATAACCTGACCCTAACTTAACATAAGGTTAGGTTACCTAACCTAACGAAATTTTTTTTTTACGTAGCACTACTTCGAACACATTCAGAACAATTTTTCATCAATAAACTATACCTCTAAAATCAATAACTTAAACGAGTTTCTTGTAGACAGTTTGAAAAAGTAAAACGCCACAAACGTATATAATTTATAATAGGCCTACTTTGACAGATTCAAAGCAAACTTCTTTGATGGGGAAAGAATTAACCTATATAAGCGAAATATATCAGATGAGAGTTAAAAATTATATAACCTAAAAATAAAGTTTTAATTTTCTACATTGCTATACATACCAAGTACGTTCAGCTGTTGTTCAAAATAACGTTTCGAAGATGTAACACATTACCAAAATAAATATCACAATATACAGTCACTAAATTTATGCTTCATTGGCCCTCCACACGCGTTCAATGATTAATTTTAGCATATTTATACAACACAGGACCATAAGGTTAATTTGACGACGTATGTTTACAAAAACTTCGATTTAATACTACTTAATATCGATTATTCACAATTCACTTCATCGATTCAAATCAGTTGATTTAAAATTATCCTATGAATGATCACGTTGCACTCAAGGTCAGTAGAAGGCGTTGCACTCCTAAGTTTCTCGATGTCACCATATGGACTTTTCAAATTTAATTTTCCAATTTTCACTTTTCGTACTTATAAGCTTCGTTTCAGTCAACCAAAATTGTGTGACAAATGTGTAATACATAAATACCTTTTTTTTTTTTAAATTGCTACCTCGATTTGGCGGAATTTTCAAACTTGGTAAAGTGATTAATAATAATAATAATAATAACCTCTCGCAGTTGGTCTTTCGCCCGGTGGCAAGCTCACATGCCTCACTCTCCCTCCAGACCATCTCCTGGACAAACCAACCCTGTCAACCCTCACCAGCTCATCTTTGAACCCATTCCACTCCCTAACCAACCTCACCTTCGCTGACCTGACTGCCTACCCCTCTGCGGCCGCCACCTCACCCTCCGGATCTTAAGACTGTTGTTCCCTCTCCCTCCGTTATCACTCCTGATTAAATGGGAACCTAACATTCCCCATCCTCCCTCTCCCTTCTCCATTCTGAACAACCTAACAAGCCTCTCCAACCTTCTCCTGTCCTTCAAAGTGTTATATATATATAGTAAATTGACGTGTTTTGAGGGTGAGGGCAGAGGGGAGGGTGATAGAGAGAGACAACTACGCCTCTCGCAATGCCGGCTGCTGATGGTGGTGGCCGTGGATCTGCCGCCCGTGTGGCGTGCTCCCCCTGGATCCTCCACGTCGAGATGATGGTGGTTGAAAAGCTGAAAAGGCGGCTGGTTGAGGGGTCTAGCTCCCTAAAGACCTGAATTGG
>PNEQ01030209.1:0-10799 GCA_003012365.1 Medauroidea extradentata | reverse complement strand
ACTTATATTGGTACTGTGTTCCTTATATTTCTGGTACAGCGTCATCATGCGACGCCTACTGGTACTGTACATGTGTTAAGTGTATATCCGATCCGACTCACATTTTGTAATTAAATATTTTTAATATATATTTGAAACCCAGCGAATTTCAATGACGTCAATATTTAAAAAAGCTAACGAAATCGCTTATTGGTGCTGCAATTTGGTTATTGGGAGTTGAAATGTGAGTTTTCATAATGGTTGCTCTCTCATTACTACGATTTTTGGACTCGTGTAGGATTAGGCCTATGCACTATTACGAAATATTATTTTACATGCGTCGTGAAACAGAATGTAGTGTTGTTGGTGAAATTCCTTCCAAGCGAGGGTTTTTGTTCCAACAAAAAATTTTCCAAAAATATTGCTTATTAAAGGATGCAGTGGTATTGTAATGCACAAGATGCACATTTTAATACAGGCCTAAAAATTCCCGTCACGACGTTTGTAATGTTGAAATATGCAGTGTAGTACTAAATTTTAATGTTTCGAAATAGTGATCGTGTACACCCTGCGACATCTGTTGCTGTAAAAAGCAACAACAGCGTAGTTTGTAGTTCGTCTGCCGGTCACTAGAGCCATTCGATACTAGTACTTCGATTCGATTCCTTCTAGCCTCCATAACCTAAGCGGGTAAATTATCGCGCAGATTTATGCTTGGGGTTAACTACAAGCTCGGAGCTATGCTCTCAGTAGTAATTTTGTACACATTTTGACTCAAACAACGGAACTTTTCCGCAGAAATAAAATCATATTGTTTTTTTTTTTAAGTAAATATTTCCTGCTAACGTATTTTGCATCGCCGGCCATTTTCCTCGTGGATGATACCGCTGTGTAGGAGCGGTGTCCACCGTATGAGACGAGCGTACATATTCGAGAGTTGTGTTCGCTACGGTACCAGTGCAACGTCATCAAACTCCGATAACTGCAGTGAAGTAACGTATTACGAGGCTTTCATACTCATCCCAATTCCAAATATGGTGAACACGAAGAAAATCGCTTCTCTACGAAACGAAATTTGCGGTGTAATGTTCGCACACATACCACAAGAGCGGCAGGGCGGTCGACAGCAAACCTAACCCTTCATAATTTGATAATATAAAATCAATGAAAATAGTATTTTGTAACTGTCTATTATTACTACCTGACGTGAGCAGTGAATTAAACGGCAAATAAAAGTATATAGACACTATTTGGGATTTACCGTAAGTCGGGAAAAGTAATTCCTGTTTCTTATTTACTGAGGAAGAAGTTTCGCTTGACTAGCAACGAGGATATTTCCATGTTCGTTTATTTTAGCTTGTTATTCTAACACGCGCTCTTCTATTGTCAAAAGTTTTCTTTGACGTCACACTATAGCGTTAGGAATAGCAGTAGTTCAAGTTACTATATGTTAATTCGCCGAGAAGTGAGAGTTGTAGTTTGTTAACAAGAATGTGTTGCTGCTGTGTGACGAGAGTTAATATTGGTGACTGGTCAAGCGAGTGTTCATATTGTTTTCTGATGTTTTAATCAGAATGAAACGTCTGCTGTAAATATGTGCTTGACAATGCGCCATACCACTCCCGTAAAAAAGAAAGAATTCCTAATGCTAATTCAAAGAAGCAGGAAATACAAGACTGGTTAAAATCAAAGAAAATTGATTTCGAGGAAGACATGTATAAAAAAAATTGGTCACCACTGTTCAGCAACATAAGTTACCATATAATGCATATGCAATTGATGAAATGGCTACGGATGCGGGTAAGAGGGTTCTGCGAATTCTTCCACATCATTGCGAACTAAATCCCATAGAAATGATTTGGGCCAGAATTAAGGTTTCGTTGCTGCGAAGAATTGGTGTTACAAGTTGTCGAACGTTAAAGTACTTCTTGATGAAGCGATACATGCTGTGACTCCAGATGAGTGGAATAAATATGGGTCTCATGTCGTCGGAAAGGTCGAAAGTAAAATGTGGGCACTGGATAACATTATGGAGGAGAAGGAGGCTTTAATAATTAACCTTAATGACGAAAGTTCTGCGTCATCTGAGTGATCTGTTAGATATATTTATTACATTTTTCTGTTGTGATGTGCAATATGAAGATTTCATTTTAATTCCCTTTACTGTTAAACAATCGTTGTGTTACTTTATTCTGTTTTGTTTGTCGTTTCACATGTTATTGTTTACGTTTATGAATAGTTACAATGCGTGTGTCAATACTAGTATCGATTATTTTACATTTCTTCCATAGCACATTGGTATGACATTGTCGTCTACCTGAGAAATATGGTTTTATGCCCGGCTTTCTTCATTGTGTATCTTGCGGGACGATGTCGCTGTTCAAAGAGATTTCTTGTGGTTCTTCATACCTATTTCGTTCACACTCATATGTTCCCACGATTTTATGTATTCATATTCGCCAAAATACCACCAATTCGTGCATTGTATTCTACGCTCAATACTAGTCTGCCACTACACGTGGCGAGTACTCCGGACACCCCTGATTAGAAACTACAATCACGTGAACACTGCGTGTTTTCATTGACAAGACCTTACCTTCGATCACGTACATTTGGTTTGCGCGCTCTCACTTGAACGCGGATAGACAGTAGTGTTTAGTGTCGTTAAGCTTGATAATTGTGGTACTTAAGAGCGCCGACTACCACGCTCCTAAAATGCGCTGCAGTGTCTTCGTAAAAACGTTTTCTAACAAAACTATTCCACACGTGCCCATTGTGTTAATGTACCAGAAGAAAACACACTTCAAATGATAACCACAGGGTTTCAAAGCATCACATCAATTAGAAATATCATTTCGGAGACCCTCAATATGCTTAAAAACCCCATTTTCAGTTTGTTTATCTGAAAAAAGTATTCGCGGGATTCATGTCGAACTGCTGTAGAAACTTGCAAGGTCCTTTTTATTTTCTTAATAATTGTCTCCAATAGCTCATAGGAAAGTTAGTTTAAAATATATTGTAAAATTTGTAACGAACAAACGGATATACAAGAAAGCACGTTTATAAAAACGTCGAAAAATTCAAAGACGTTTCGAACACTTTCATTTCTACAAAAAAATAATAATAATATTATGTTTACCGAGTGCCAAAAATGATTTGGGATGAGGTGGATTATGTAATTCGCCTACGTCTCTATATTATCTTGCAACTGCCCTGTCCAGCAAAATAAATAAACTAATCATTTCAAGTATTCCAACTGTTGGTCAGCATTTTAAATGTTTATTAATTTGATAATTTGCAGATATTGTGTTATCGTACTGTCTTGATCGAGAGGAAAATAAAAAATATATTTTTGGAAGTTAACATAAACAATGTTAATAATTAAAATTACTACAAAAAAAAACTTCCGGTACCGGGAATCGAACCCGAGCCTCCTGGGTGAGAGCTAGGTATCCTAACCACTTTTTTTTAATGTTTGGTACAATGGCAAGGCTGACGCCTCGCCACTGCACCAAGCATTCCCCCCCTTTAGGATGGTTAATGAATGCATTCTCCAGTAACTTTGTATTGTGTAGGTTTCGTTGTAATTGTAAGTTGTCTTTGGCACACAGACAAGACGAACACAGACGCCCAGTCCTGAACCCGAGGAAGTGGTTGTAAATGTCATCTCTCCAGCCGGGAATCGAACCCGGGACCCTTGCCTCAGCAGCTAGGAGAGCTAACCACTGAGCCAAGTGGCCGGACTGTCACTAGACCATACCGGATTAGATAGCAAATTCGCTTTAAAACTTTTGTGTTATATAATAAGATAGAAACTGAAATTCCTGCACCTTGAAGAGAGTATTGTTAAAAAATAATTTTTCAACGTCCTGGCACAATTAGGCAGGCACGACTGTGCGAATTTGATTCCGCCTGAAACGAATACGCATTCTAACGGTCAACGTAAGAATTTCAGGCTGTTATGGGCTGCTGGGGTTTAGAAGGTAATAAGTGTGTTGACAATCGATACTATTGAAAAGAGCGATTGTAGCACTCATTACGAAGAAGCGGGCTATTCAAATGACTGTGGCGCGAAATTTAAATTAAAATTTTTAGAAATGAAACAGGGCAAGTTTTGTGTCTTACATACAGATTTATTTTAGGTATAGTCCGTTCACTTTAAACTGAACACTCCCCAACACTTTTAATATCCAAAAACTGTATTATTTTAGGCCAAATATATTAAGTTTTGAAATTGTTGAAACGTTTACACTGAATTTTTGGTCCAGAGAAGCATCCAGGTCAAAAATACTAAAGATGATTGCAAAATGGCTGAAAGAAAAATTAAAGCAGTGCTCACTTTATAGGGAACAGTTTATAGGAACGTGGTGAAATGATAAATATTTGCAAATAAAAAATAATTCATTAACATTTCCTAATCAAAAAATACTAATTTTTTATACAACAGTGTTGAAGAAAAATTAGTTTGTTTTAGTATGATACCTACGAATCCGCAACCATAAAAATACATGCATTAAAATTAGTGTTTTCATTTTGTAGCATGTTCACATTATTAATATATATAAATATATAATTACATTCAGTCTGTTTTGCTTTAAAATAACTGTAAACCAGGAATGCAATGCTACTTTTTCCATGAATGTTTTAATCTCTGTAAATTTCTTAGTAATGGTACAAATATAATCTAAATGTACAAATTATGTGTACGTGTTATTTTGGCACTTTATTTATTTCGATATAATTAAAGAGAACTCATAATTACACGCTTCTGACCTTCAATACTTATCTGCCATTCAATTTTGTAAATCGTTAACGATATACAATTTGAAGTAGATTCACTGATATGATGAGTTAAGGTAGGGCTTACTGTTAGTTCAATTAATAAAAATGCCGCTACGTAAAACAGTAACTAACCTACTCCTGCTACACATGTTTAAAAATAAATTAATCTATGTGCTTTCTGAATTTCTATAATCTCAAAACCCTATGATACAACTGAACCTACATTACTAAAACCTGGGCAATTTTTACGTGTCGGGTATCAAAACTGACCAACATAGGCATGGCAACATCCCACTGAAAACTCTCGCAAACACCGAACACATCTCTAGTGTTTTACATATGGTACGATTTTCTACGAGACTTTGACACTATAATTTCTGATAATTAAAAAATGAATCGAAAACATTGAAAAATCAAGCTTTGCTCTTTAGGTATTTTTCGTTATGTAAAACATCCCGAATATGTAATTTTCAGATCACGCTGGCGATTAAAGTTATTCTAATAAACATATTATGGCAGACAGTTTCACATAAAAACCGTAACTTCCTGCGTACAAAACAGTTCTTCTTCTATATTCAAGATACGCATCATAAATACTTCTGAAACAATCAACACCACATCGCACACAATTTCATTTAGTTGCACGACAGAAGCAAAGATTCGAAAAAAAATTTTTACAAAAATAACACATACAACAAAAAAATCAACTCTGAAAAGAAAAATGCGCTGAAATGTAAAAAAGTAATTACGTTATTTTTTGACTGCTTAAAATCAGGGACCGACACCAAGTGCATTCCATTTTAAGTTCAAGTCCGCCTCGAACAGATATTTATTTGTCCAATTTTCAGTTTGTAGTTCAGATGAACAAAATTGTAATTGAAGCAGTCTTAAACTGACACTCGCGCCGAACAATTATCACTAGTCCTAGTTTCAGTTCATAAATTGTTAATTCTAGTGCACACTAACATTATGCGAAAATTGTAATGTTCATTTCCAGTTCAGTGCGAACAGAAAAATTATAATGTTCCTTTATTATCTGTTCTTCGCTACTTCCCAGGGCCGCGGTGGCCGAGTGGGAAGCCGACCCCCCGTGGCCAAGTTGGTTGAGCGGCCGGCTTTGGTGCGGGAGGGTTCTGGGTTAGATTCCCAGGTCTGACTGGGTGTAAATTTGTGTTTGTCAATTTGGGTCTCAAAAATTGTCACTATACAAATTGTCTCACGAAAAGTACTGGGGTCACTCAAATTAGGTCACATTAAAGGGGGGAATGTTTGGTGCAGTGATGATGCGGAAGTTTCCACATCGCCACTGCACCAAATATTTTATAAAAATAAAGAAAAAGTTGTCTGATCATTCGCCTCCCACCAAGGCGATCCGGGTTCGATTCCCGGCGGGGTCGGTCCTCGGATCTTCTCATGTGGAAATCGTGCCGGACGATGCCGCTGGTCGGCGGGATTTCTCGGTAATCTCCCGTTTCCCCCGCCCTTTCATTCCGGCGATGCTCCATATTCACCTCATGCTCATGTCACCCCTCACCAGCGCTGAAGACCACAATATTAAGCGCTGACCAAAATCACTCACTCATTCATTACTACCTTGTTTAGTTCCAGTTCGACTTTTTCTTCCTTGTTTTACGATTCGGTTTAATGTTCTATTCCGGCCTGAACTGGCATGTATAATCGAACAGGTATTAATTACTTACTCGGGTCAATCCAGTTCGACTTATATATCCGAGGTAAACTGTTCCAGTCCAATTTTACATTATTGCTCAAGTGGAAATAAATGGGTTTGATTTCATTTCTAGTTCCATTCGAACAGGAATCTTTAAGGTTCTCTTCTGATATGTGATTCATTTCCGGCTTATACCATTACAATTCGTCTTATTTATCTGAGTTTATATTTTAGTCCTGATCCTGACGGGACTGAAATTAACGTAAGCTATTTGATTTCCAGTTATGTTACAAAATAAGTGTTTTAAGGTTTACTCGTGAACATGACATTTTTACCTGCTCATTTAATTCAAATTAGGCTAATTCTTCCGAAGTGACAAAGTTCAAGCTAATGTCCAGTGTCTGTTAAAACACTGTTTAAGAGGGCGTGGTACATAATTCAACGCTAACAGCATTAATCTGTAACTGTACGTTTCTTGAAGCCAATTTGCGAAAACTAAACAATATCAATCCTAGACAATAGTTTTAGCCAACGTTTTAAACAAAATTGTTTCCAGTGTTACGAACTTCTGAGGCACAATCTCTGACGCCGGAACCTCACGCATTTAACTGCGGTGCAAGAGATCACGCGTAACGAATAAGTAATTCTGGATAAATATTTACTCGTAAAGTTGGCAAATACCGTTACCTAGGATTGTCATTGAGTATTTGATCCATATTGGCTTCGAAAAAAGCGTAGGAATCAATTGGTGTTTTCAGCGTTTGTTTATCTACCACGCACTCTTAAGAGATGTTTTTATTTGCAGTTCTGCGAAGCGGAAATATTTTATAGTAGTTTGTTTAACTGTACACGATTACTTAACACTTTAATCATAGGTTGGTTTTATTTTTAAAGAATTATAGTTTCATTTTCAGAGTGGAATTTTTACCGAGCAAAAACGAAAAAAGGGAATACGATTTGACTAGGCCCTATATCTAACCACGTTTTATTATTTATCTCGTTCAATTACACGGCCGTTTTGAATTCGTGCGATGTAAACGACAGCCATTTAAAATGTTAAACTCAATGCTTATGCTCTATTCATCTAGTACTGCACCAACTCTGAGTCCCTGGCGTGTATGCACTTTTCTTCGTAAACTTCATGTACGCTACAGTAACACAGTATCAAACACGCCGTAACTTACGACGTTACTACGGCTAGCACTTGTGTCGCATGCTATTGGCCCTCGTTGTGTTATTTACATATTTACGGGCGAAAAAAAACATACTCGCCAGGGTCTCAGAGCTGTTGCGCGGACTGTACCGTAGCGAGCATAGACAGGTGAAAACCAATAAAATCTTGCGAACTCTTGGCGGTTCTTGCTGTGTCATTGACCTTGGCTGGTAACAGTCAGTTTTGCTGACCTCTGTGTTTAAATTGAACTAAAGGCCAGTAATTAGTATTTGTATGTACCTGCGACCACGGCGTTATATTGGCAAGACCACTCGCCTTCCACCACGGCGGTCCAGGCTCGATCCCCGGCAGAGTTGTTCCAGATTTGTCGCACGTGGGTAACGTAGCAGAACTTTCCATTGACCGGCGCGTCTGCCCGGGGCACTCCCGCATTCCCCACACTGTGCATTCCGTCACTTCTCTATTGTAAGGGGCCCCACTGTCATTCCATTCCTCAGTGTTATGTGGACGTCCACTGGTACCCAGCTTCAAAATCTGTCAGATCTGGGGCCTTATTCTGTAACTTCTTCTCGGTAACATCAGTCATCCGTTACTGACTTTTGTTAGCGTCAGCGATACAGATAGTCATGCGTGACTGTCTTTCAATGGTAATCTGTTAACCATTTTTGTAATGTTCTTTAACAGCTGTGATATAGGTTTGGCAACATTGTAGGTACCTTTCCGAAACCATTAAAATCGCACCATAAATGTTATATTTCTGGCCATTAGTAGTAACACGCGGCCACACGATTTACATCTTGATGTGTGGCAACGTGAACGTGTTTTTAGGTTAAAGGTTGGTTAATGGATCAACTTTGTGAAATTGAGGCAGAAGCTACGATGTTTCGTTCTAAGAGAACGATTTTTCTAAGTACGAAATAATGTTGAATTTCATGAGGCAAAATAAGGAATGTTTGAGGTAAATTTTGATACTGAAATGTTTTTATTTTTCGTATATGAACAATCGCCTATATTGATCTTCGTCCATTGGTGTGAATGGATTTAGGGTATCGCGTGTTTGCCTCCTCATCAATCGCATTTGCCGACGCTTTTCCTTATTTTCGAGCTCATCTAAGAAATATAACCTTCGAAATGCCGCCGCCATATTTACATTTTCACGCACACAATTCCGCTAACACCACCTCCCTAGCTGCTGTTACATAAAGTCGCTCACGAAGCGTTTGAACGTCAGCCACGGCGCCATGTAGAGTTACAGAATACGAATTAGTCTCGTAACGATAGTCACGTGGTGACATTCTCTACGTAAGGTACGTATGTGAACACAAAACAGTTACAGAATAAGA
The DNA here is from genome assembly GCA_003012365.1 of Medauroidea extradentata. Classification (NCBI taxonomy): domain Eukaryota; kingdom Metazoa; phylum Arthropoda; class Insecta; order Phasmatodea; family Phasmatidae; genus Medauroidea; species Medauroidea extradentata. The sequence continues at coordinate 1,852 of PNEQ01030209.1, read as the reverse complement.
GCCCTGGAGTATGATGCCCTACCTTCAGGTACCCTTCCCATACGAATGTATCTCAAGGGAAATTTACAATAATAATTTACTTCATATACTTCTATCGTCATAGCGGTGATTGAACCAAAATATAACTACTATAAGGGAAAATACGCAAAACGAAGTTCAGTAACATAAAAAAATTATTTGTATGAAACCCCTATTTCGGCTTTGTGGTTTAAATATCGTTGGTAACCACGCGTCCATTACTTTAATAAAATTAAAAAAGAATTCTGCTTTGTCATATTTTTCATAAAATATGCTGCTGGAAAGTTTTGTGATCTGTTCGTACAGCCATGCGAGTATATTTAAGCATTGCAAGGTCACTAAAATATTACTATTGTGTGGTGCCAGGAACGCTGCTGCATCTGCCCGGATATCACAGACTGCGCCATCTAACTAGGGAGTAGAGACCTTGTAAACCTGCAACACCGTCAAAATATGCAGCAAACGGTTAGGGAGATAATATGAAATCATTAGGACAAGGAATATTTCGTGAGTTCAACGACCAACATGCTAGAATCCATTATCCTGTGTACACCGAAGCCCTACCATTTGTCCATTTCCTGCTACTCGTTCAGACAATGAACGAATAGACGGGGCTTGAGTATGCATAGAACATTGGATTCTAGCATGTTGGTCGTTGAACTCGCGAATTTTTCCTAGCCCTAGAAATCATGCACAATGCTCAAGAACATAACGTAGAAGTATTGGTTAACATTTCGAGAGCACGATTACAAATTAAAACTACGAGTCTCTCGCACAGACGCGGAATGTTAATTGAAGATTTAATTGCGTGCATGATGTCTGAAAATATTGTTTGTTTCATATAGTTTTTGCTAACATGTTAGACGTCGTAATTATTAAATGAACTTTTACCGAGCAACAGAAATGAACTTTACACGAGTCATTAAATTGTCGCCGTTACACGCTGTGCCATCAGCAAGTTTGAATTCTGGGCAATGTCTGCATGGTCCGCGTGCAGAAAATTCGGGATGAGCTCAACTTTTGCTGTACAGCTCGTCCGGAAATAATTAAGCCTTCTGATTGGCTGTTCGGTTTCCTCACAGTCCGGATCTGCATGAACTATGAACGTGTGAATCCACATTTACGAAGAAGACGACACAAATCAATAAATTTAAAGCACGACTTGAGTTTCAAAAATCGTTTACTGAAAAATTTACTCTATGCTTGTGTTTCAATAAGTTTTAAACTTAAAAACGTCCTGCTACAAAATAGTTTTGACTTAAAAAATGTCTTATGTTAGACATAAAAGAATCGTTGATCTTTCTGATGTTGGCTAACTCATTCTGCCTTTTATTTTAACTACCATATCTTCCTTTTAGATCTTCGGCCAATTCATCAGGTCACAAAAATAGCATTGACTTACGGGTCTTAACATGCATGGTCGCACAGTCGTGTATGTCAAATTGTTCAAGAGTGTTCAAAATTTAATATTATACGATATTTTCTCCAAGGTATAGCAAGTTTTGCTTCAACTTTACTTTATAACATAACAGTTATACTTGCGAATTACGTAAGGCGTCCGGTATGGTCGGCAGTAGAGTGGCAGAGCTTGTCGGGTGCACATCGCGTAGCGGTGTGCTAATCCTCGAGTGGCATACGGGCCACTCCGCGCGCGTGTACGCGTAAGTTGTATTAGTCTTTTCTATAAGTCTGTTCAATAAGTCTCAACATGCGTGTAAATACGCTCCGTATTACATTCGCGAAACGCCCCACGGCGTTAGAAATCCACGAATGGATAGATTCGTCGCTACAAATAAAAGAAGATCAACTGGAAGCAATACAGCTGGACGGGCGA
>PNEQ01030208.1:0-10800 GCA_003012365.1 Medauroidea extradentata | reverse complement strand
CCCACCTAACCTAACCCGACCTAACCTTTCCCGACCTAACCAAAACCGACCTAACACAACCTAACCCGACCTAACCTAACCCGACCTAACCAAAATTAACCTAACCAAAACCAATCTAACATAACCTAACCTATCCCGACCTAACCTAACCATAGCAAACCTAACCAAACATAACCTAATCCGACCTAACCTAACCCGACTTAACCTAACCCGACCTAACCTAACCCGACCTAACCTGACCTAACCTAACCTCACCTAAATAAACCCCACATAACCTAACCCAACATATCCTATCTCGACCTAACCCAACCCAACCTAACCTAACCTGACCTAACCTAAACTTTATTGCACTTATAGCACTTTGTTGCACTAAGTTGCACTTTCGTGCACTAAGTTACTTTTTGTTGCACTAAGTTGCACTTTTCTTTCCAAATATTTGCACTTTATTGCACTAAGTTGCACAAAGTTACACTTTATTGCACTAAGTTGCACTTTCTTGCACTATGTTGCACTTTCTTGCACTGTGTTGCACTTTCTTGCATTATGTTGCACTTTCTTCCACAATGTTACATTTTTCTGTACTATGTTACACTTTCTTAAACAATGTTGGATTTTCTTGCACTATATTGCATTTTATTGCACTAAGTTGCACTTTCTTGCACTATGTTGCAATTTGTTGCATTAAGTTGCACTGTATTGCACTAAGCTACACTTGCTCTGATTTCCTTTACTATGCATTAAATTAACTTATACAACTTAAAAATCCCTAATTAACATAAGCTAGCCTAATCCGACCTAACCTAACCCGACCTAAACTAATACGACCTTATCTAACCCGACATAATATAACCTGACCTAACCTTACATCACCTATTCTAACCTCACCTAACTTTACCCCACCTAACCTAACCCGACCTAACCTTACCCGACCTAACCAAAACCGACCTAACACAACCTAACCCGACCTAACCTAATCCGATCTAAGCAAAATTAACCTAACCAAAACCAATCTAACATAACCTAACCTAGCCCGACCTAACCTAACCTTACCAAACCTAACCAAACATAATCTAATCCGACCTAACCTAACCCGAACTAACCTAACCCGACTTAACCTAACCCGACCTAACCTAACCTTACCAAACCTAACCAAACATAATCTAATCCGACCTAACGTAACCCGAACTAACCTAACCCGAATTAACCTAACCCGACTTAACCTAACCTGACCTAACCTATCCTCACCTAAATAAACCCCACATAACCTAACCCAACATATCCTAACTCGACCTAACCCAACCCGACCTAACTTAACCTGACCTAACCTAAACTTTATTGCACTTATCGCACTTTGTTGCACTAAGTTGCACTTTCGTGCACTAAGTTACTTTTGTTGCACTAAGTTGCACTTTTCTATCAAATATTTGCATTTTATTGCACTAAGTTGCACGAAGTTACACTTTATTGCACTAAGTTGCACTTTCTTGCACTATGTTACACTTCCTCGCACTGTGTTGCACTTTCTTGCATTATGTTGCACTTTTTTCCACAATGTTGCATTTTCCTGTACTATGTTGCACTTTCTTAAACAATGTTGGATTTTCTTGCACTATATTGCATTTTATTGCACTAAGTTGCACTATCTTGCACTATTTTGCAATTTGTTGCATTAAGTTGCACTGTTTTGCACTAAGCTACACTTGCACTGATTTCCTTTACTATTCATTAAATTAACTTATAGAACTTAAAAATCCCTAATTAACATAAGCCAGCCTAATCCGACCTAACCTAACCCGACCTAAACTAATACGACCTCATCTAACCCGACATAATATAACCTGACCTACCCTTACCTGACCTATTCTAACCTCACCTAACTTTACCCCACCTAACCCTACCCGACCTAACCTTACCCGACCTAACCAAAACCGACCTAACCAAAACCGACCTAACACAACCTAACCCGACCTAACCAAAATTAACCTACCAAAACCAATCTAACATAACCTAACCTAGCCCGACCTAACCTAACCTTACCAAACCTAACCAAACATAACCTAATCCGACCTAACCTAACCTAGACTAACCCTACCCGACTTAACTTAACCCGATTTAACCTAACCTCACCTAAATTAACCCCACATAACCTAACCCAACATATCCTAACCCGACCTAACCCAACCCGATCTATTCCTCACCCGACCTAATCTAACCCGACCTAACCTAACCCAACCTAACCTAACTTAACCCAACCTAACCTAACTTAACCCGACCTAACCTAACCAGGCCTAACCTAAACTTTATTGCACTCATTGCACTTTGTTGCACTATGTTGCACTTTCGTGCACTAAGTTACACTTTGTTGCACTAAGTTACACTTTCGTGCACTTTCTTGCACTTTCTTGCACTTACTTGCACTTTATTGCATTAACTTGCACTTTCTTGCACTATCTTTTTCTATCTTGCACTAACGTGCACTTTCTTGCACTAACTTGCACTTTCTTGCACTAACTTGCACTTTCTTCAACTAACTTGCACTTTCTTGCACTAACTTGCACTTTCTAGCAATTAGTTGCACTTTATTGTACTAACTTGCTCTTTCTTGCACTAACATGTCAATTTATTGCACTAAGTTGCACTTTCTTGCCCTAAGTTGCACTTTATTGCACTAATTTGCACTTTATTGTACTAAGTAGAACTTTATTGCACCAAGTAGCACTTTATTGCATTATGTTACACTTTATTGCACTAAGTAGCACTTTCTTGCATTATGTTACACTTTCTTCCACAATGTTGTATTTTACTGCACTACGTTGCACTTTCTGAAACTATGTTGCATTTTCTTGCACTATGTTGCATTTTCTTGCACTATATTGCATTTTATTGCACTAAGTTGCACTTTCTTGCACTATGTTGCAATTTGTTGCATTAAGTTGCACTGTTTTGCACTAAGCTACACTTGCACTGATTTCCTTTACTATGCATTAAATTAACTTATAGAACATAAAAATCCCTAATTAACATAAGCTAGCCTAATCCGACCTAACCTAACCCGACCTAAACTAATACGACCTTATCTAACCCGACATAATATAACCTGACCTAACCTTACATGACCTATTCTAACCTCACCTAACTTTACCCACCTAACCTAACCCGACCTAACCTTACCCGACCTAACCAAAACCGACCTAACACAACCTAACCCGACCTAACCTAACCCGACCTAACCAAAATTAACCTAACCAAAACCAATCTAACATAACCTAACATAGCCCGACCTAACCTAATCTTACCAAACCTAACCAAACATAATCTAATCCGACCTAACCTAACCCGAACTAACCTAACACGACTTAACCTAACCCGACTTAACCTAACCCGACCTAACCTAACCTTACCAAACCTAACCAAACATAATCTAATCCGACCTATCGTAACCCGAACTAACCTAACCCGAATTAACCTAACCCGACCTAACCTAACCTGACCTAACCTATCCTCACCTAAATAAACCCCACATAACCTAACCCAACATATCCTAACTCGACCTAACCCAACCCGACCTAACTTAACCTGACCTAACCTAAACTTTATTGCACTTATCGCACTTTGTTGCACTAAGTTGCACTTTCGTGCACTAAGTTACTTTTGTTGCACTAAGTTGCACTTTTCTATCAAATATTTGCATTTTATTGCACTAAGTTGCACGAAGTTACACTTTATTGCACTAAGTTGCACTTTCTTGCACTATGTTACACTTTCTTGCACTGTGTTGCACTTTCTTGCATTATGTTGCACTTTCTTCCACAATGTTGCATTTTCCTGTACTATGTTGCACTTTCTAAAACAATGTAGCATTTTCTTGCACTATATTGCATTTTATTGCACTAAGTTGCTTTTTCTTGCACTATTTTGCAATTTGTTGCATAAAGTTGCACTGTTTTGCACTAAGCTACACTTGCACTGATTTCCTTTACTATGCATTAAATTAACTTATAGAACTTAAAACTCCCTAATTAACATAAGCTAGCCTAATCCGACCTAACCTAACCCGACCTAAACTAATACGACCTTATCTAACCCGACATAATATAACCTGACCTAACCTTACATGACCTATTCTAACCTCACCTAACTTTACCCCACCTAACTTAACCCGACCTAACCTTACCCGGCCTAACCAAAACCGAACTAACACAACCTAACCCGACCTAACCTAACCCGACCTAACCAAAATTAACCTAACCAAAACCAATCTAACATAATTAACCTAGCCCGACCTAACCTAGGCCGACCAAACCTAACCTTACCAAACCTAACCAAACATAACCTAATCCGACCTTACCTAATCCAGACTAACCTAACCCGACTTAACCTAACCCGACCTAACCTAACCCGACCTAACCTAACCTCACCTAAATTAACCCCACATAACCTAACCCAACATATCCTAACCCGACCTAACCCAACCCGATCTAATCCTCACCCGACCTAATCTAACCCGACCTAACCTAAACCAACCTAACCTAACTTAACCCAACTTAACCTAAATTAACCCGACCTAACCTAACTTAACCCGACCTAACCTAACCAGGCCTAACCTAAACTTTATTGCACTTATTGCACTTTGTTGCACTAAGTTGCACTTTCGTGCACTAAGTTACACTTTGTTGCACTAAGTTACACTTTCGTGCACTTTCTTGCACTTTCTTGAACTAACTTGCACTTTCTTGCACTAACCTGTCACTGTTGCACTAAGTTGATCTTTCTTGCAATAACTTGCACTTTCATGCACTAACTTGCACTTTCTTGGACTAACTTGCACTTTCTTGCACTAACTTGCACTTTCTTGCACTAACTTGCACTTTCTTGCATTAACTTGCACTTTATTGCACTAAGTAGCACTTTATTGCACTAATTTGCACTTTATTGCACTAATTTGCACTTTATTGCACTAACTTGCACTTTCTTGCATTAACTTGCACTTTATTGAACTAAGTAGTTCTTTCTTGGACTATGTTGCACTTTCTTCCACAATGTTGCATTTTTCTGCACTATGTTGCACTTTCTTAAACTTTGTTGCATTTTCTTGCACTATATTGCACTTTCTTGCACTAAGTTGCACCTTCTTGTGCTATGTTGCAATTTATTGTATTAAGTTGCACTGTTTTGCACTAAGCTACATTTGCACTGAGTTCCTTTACTATGCATTAAATTAAATAATATAACTTAAATATCACTAATTAACATAAGCTAGCCTAATCCGACCTAACCTAACCCGACCTAACCTAATACGACCTAACCTAACCCGACCTAAACAAACCTGACCTAACCTAACCTCACCTAACTTAACCCCACCTAACTTAACTCCACCTAAATTAACCCCACTTAACTTAACCTAACCCGACCTAACCCAACCTGACCTAACCTAACCTGACCTAACCTAAACTTTGTTGCACTTATCGCACTTTGTTGCATTAAGTTGCACTTTAGTGAAGTAAGTTATACTTTGTTGCACTAAGTTGCACTTTTGTGCATTAAGTTGCACTTTTGTGCACTAAGTTGCACTTTTGTGCACTAAGTTGCTCTTTGGTGCAATAAGTTGTACTTTTGTTCACTAAGTTGCACTTTCTTGCACTAAGTTGCACTTTCTTGCACTAAGTGGCACATTCTTGCACTAAGTTGCTCTTTCTTGCACTAAGTTGCACTTTCTTGCACTAAGTAGCACTTTCTTGGACTAAGTTGCACTTTCTTGCACTAAGTTGCACATTCTTGCACTAAGTTACACTTTCTTGCACTAAGTTACACTTTCTTGCACTAAGTTGCACTTTATTGCACTAAGTTGCACTTTCTTGCACTAAGTTGCACTTTCTTGCATTTGGTTGCACTTTATTCCACAATGTTGCACTTTATTCCACAATGTTGAACTTTCTTGCATTATGTTGCACTTTCTTCCACAATGTTGCACTTTCTTCCACAATGTTGCTTTTTCCTGCACTATGTTGCATTTTGTTAAACTATGTTGCATTTTCTTAAACTATGTTGCACTTTCTTGTGCATTGTTGCAAATTATTGCATTAAGTTGCACTGTTTTGCACTAAGCTACACTTGCACTGAGTTCCTTTACTATGCATGAAATTAACTAATAAAACTTAAATATCCCTAATTAACATAAGCTAGCCTATATCCGACATAACCTAACCCGACGTAACCTAATACGACCTAACCTAACCTGACGTAATATAACCCGATCTAATCCTCACCCTACCTAATCTAACCCGACCTAATCTAACCCGACCTAACCTAACCCAACCTAACCTAAATTAACCCAACCTAACCTAACTTAACCCGATCTAATCAAACTTAACCCGACCTAACCTAAACTTTATTGCACTTATTGCACTTTGTTGCACTAAGTTGCACTTTCTTGCACTAAGTTGCACTTTATTGCACTAAGTTGCACTTTATTGCACTAAGTTGCACTTTATTGCGCTAAGTTGCACTTTATTACACTAAGTGAAACTTTATTACACTAAGTTGCACTTTCTTGCAGTAAGTTGCACTATCCTACACTTTCATGCACTATGTTGCACTTTCGTGCATTATGTTGCATTTTCCTGCACATTGTTGCACTTTCTTAAACTATGTTGCCTTTTACCCACTATAATGCACTTTCTTGCACTATGTTGTACTTTCTTGCACTATGTTGCAATTTATTGCATTCAGTTGTACTGTTTTGCACTAAGCTACACTTGCACTGAGTTACTTTATTACGCATCAAATTAACTTGAATATCCCTAATTAACATAAACTAGTCTAATCCGAACTAACATAACCCTACCTAACCTAACCCGACCTAACCTAACCCGACCTAACCTAACCCGACCTAACCTAACCCGAGCTAACATAACCCGACCTAATCTAACCCAACCCGTCATAACCTAACCGGATCTAACCTAGCACGTCCTAACCTAAACTTAATTGCACTTATTGCATTAAGTTGCACTTTCGTATACTTATTTACACTTTGTTGCACTAAATTGCACTTTCATGCACTTAGTTGCACTTCTGTGCACAAAGTTGCACTTCCTTGCACTAAGTTGCACTTTCTTACACTAAGTTGCACTTTCTTGCACTAAGTTGCACTTTCTTGCACTAATTTGCACTTTCTTGCACTAAGTTGAACTTTCTTGCACTAAGTTGCACTTTCTGGCACTAAGTTGCACTTTCTTGCACTAAGTTGCACTTTCATGCACAATATTACACTTTCTTGCACAATATTACACTTTAGTACACTATATTACATATTCGTGCACTTTATTACACTTTCGTGCACTATATTACCCTTTCGTGCACTATATTACACTTTCGTTCACTATATTACACTTTGTTGCACTAAGTTGCACTTACAACACATAGTTGCACTTTATTGCACTTCCTTGCACTATGTTGCATTTTCTTGCACTAAGGTGAACTTTCTTTCTCTAAACTGCACTTTTTGCACTAAGTTGCACATTCATGCCCTAAGTTGCACATTCATGCCCTAATTTGCACTTTCATGCCTTAAGTTACAATTTCTTGCAGTATGTTGCATTTTATTGCAATATACTGCACTATAATGCACTTTCTTGCACTATAATGCACTTTCTTGCATTATGTTACACTTTCTTCCACAATGTTGTATTTTACTGCACTATGTTGCACTTTCTAAAACTATGTTGCATTTTCTTGCACTATGTTGCATTTTCTTGCACTATGTTGCATTTTCTTGCACTATGTTGCATTTTCTTGCACTATGTTGCATTTTCTTGCACTATATTGCATTTTATTGCACTAGGTTGCACTTTCTTGCACTATGTTGCAATTTGTTGCATTAAGTTGCACTGTTTTGCAATAAGCTACACTTGCACTGATTTCCTTTACTATGCATTAAATTAACTTATAGAACTTAAAAATCCCTAATTAACATAAGCTAGCCTAATCCGACCTAACCTAACCCGACCTAAACTAATACGACCTAACCTAAACCGAGCTAACTTAACCCGACCTAATCTAACCCAACCCGACGTAACCTAACCCGACCTAACCTAGCACGTCCTAACCTAAACTTATTTGCACTTATTGCACTAAGTTGCACTTTCGTATACTTATTTACACTTTGTTGCACTAAGTGGCACTTTCGTGCATTTAGTTGCACTTTCGTGCTCTAAGTTGCACTTTCTTGCACTAAGTTGCACTTTCTTACACTAAGGTGCACTTTCTTGCACTAAGTTGCACTTTCTTGCACTAAGTTGCACTTTATTGCACTAAGTTGCATTTTCTTGCACTAAGTTGCCCTTTCTTGCACTAATTAGCACTTTCTTTCACTAAGTTGCACTTTCGTGCACAATATTACACTTTCTTGCACAATATTACACTTTCGTGCACTATATTATATTTTCGTGCACTATATTACACTTTGTTGCACTAAGTTGCACTTACAACACATAGTTGCTCTTTATTGCACTTCCTTGCACTATGTTGCATTTTCTTGCACTAAGGCGCACTTTCTTTCTCTAAACTGCACTTTTTGCACTAAGTTGCACATTCATGCCCTAAGTTGCACATTCATGCCCTAAGTTGCACATTCATGCCCTAAGTTGCACTTTCATGCCCTAAGTTGCAATTTCTTGTAGTATGTTGCATTTTATTGCACTATATTGCACTATATTGCACATTCTTGTATTGTTTTGTACTTTCTTTCACATTGTCGCACTTCATTGCATTAAGTTGCTCTGTTTTGCACTAAATTGCACTTGCACTTAATATCATTATCATGCTTTAAATTGACTAATAAAACTTAAATATCCCTAATTAACATAAGCTAGCCTAACCCGACCTAACCTAACCCGACCTAACCTAACCTAACCAAACCTAACCTAACTAAACCTAAACCGACCCGACTTAACCTAAACTTTATTGCACTTGTTGCACTTAGTTGCACTTTCATGCATTAAGTTGCACTTTTGTGCACTAAGTTAAACTTTATTGCACTAAGTTGCACTTTCTTTCACTATGTTGCACTTTCTTGCACTATGTTGCACTTTCTTGCATTATGTTACACTTTCTTCCACAATGTTGTATTTTACTGCACTATGTTGCACTTTCTAAAACTATGATGCATTTTCTTGCACTATGTTGCATTTTCTTGCACTATGTTGCATTTGTTTGCACTATATTGCATTTTCTGGCACTATGTTGCATTTTCTTGCACTATATTGCATTTTATTGCACTAGGTTGCACTTTTTTGCACTATGTTTAAATTTGTTGCATTAAGTTGCACTGTTTTGCACTAAGCTACACTTGCACTGATTTCCTTTACTATGCATTAAATTAACTTATAGAACTTAAAGATCCCTAATTAACATAAGCTAGCCTAATCCGACCTAACCTAACCCGACCTAAACTAATACGACCTTATCTAACCCGACATAATATAACCTGACCTGTCCTTTACATGAAATATTCTAACCTCACCTAACATTACCCCACCTAACCTAACCCGACCTAACCTTTCCCGACCTAACCAAACCGACCTAACAAAACCTAACCCGACCTAACCTAACCCGACCTAACCAAAATTAACCTAACCAAAACCAATCCAACATAACCTAACCTAGCACGACCTAACCTAACCATAGCAAACCTAACCAAAAACATAACCTAATCCGACCTAACCTAACCCGAATTAACCTAACCCGACCTAACCTTACCCGACCTAACCTGACCTAACCTAACCTTACCTAAATAAATCCCACATAACCTAAACCAACATATCATAACTCGACCTAACCCAGCCCGACCTAACCTAACCTGATGTAACCTAAACTGTATTGCACTTATCGCACTTTGTTGCACAAAGTTGCACTTTCGTGCACTAAGTTACTTTTTGTTGCACTAAGTTGCACTTTTCTTTCCAAATATTTGCACTTAATTGCACTAAGTTGCACAAAGTTACACTCTATTGCACTAAGTTGCACTTTCTTGCACTATGTTGCACTTTCTTGCACTGTGTTGCACTTTCTTGCATTATGTTGCACTTTCTTCCACAATGTTACATTTTCCTGTACTATGTTACACTTTCTTAAACAATGTTGGATTTTCTTGCACTATATTGCATTTTATTGCACTAAGTTGCACATTCTTGCACTATGTTGCAATTTGTTGCATTAAGTTGCACTCTTTTGCACTAAGCTACACTTGCACTGGTTTCCTTTACTATGCATTAAATTAACTTATAGAACTTAAAAATCCCTAATTAACATAAGCTAGCCTAATCCGACCTAACCTAACCCGACCTAAACTAATACGACCTTATCTAACCCGACATAATATAACCTGACCTAACTTTACATGACCTATTCTAACCTCACCTAACTTTACCCCACCTAACCTAACCCGACCTAACCTTACCCGACCTAACCAAAACCGACCTAACACAACCTAACCCGATCTAACCTAAACCGACCTAACCAAAATTAACCTAACCAAAACCAATCTAACATAACCTAACCTAGCCCGACCTAACCTAACCTTACCAAACCTAACCAAACATAAACTAATCCGACCTAACCTAACCCGAACTAACCTAACCCGACTTAACCTAACCCGACCTAACCTAACCTTACCAAACCTAACCAAACATAATCTAATCCGACCTAACCTAACCCGAACTAACCTAACCCGAATTAACCTAACCCGACCTAACCTAACCTGACCTAACCTAACCTCACCTAAATAAACCCCACATAACCTAA
>PNEQ01030207.1:0-10803 GCA_003012365.1 Medauroidea extradentata | reverse complement strand
TTTCTCGACGGATGGTTTAAGCTTTCCTACGGAAAAATAAGTATATACGGCGGTCAGTGCTAGTATCTTTAAAGGACTTAACATACAATTAATATTAGATTTTATCAAAGTCAGTTTGTTACTAAATAATTTTTTTTATTATTTATGCAGGTTCCTAAAAATCCTTTTGTTAAATCGCTGTCCTCGTTATTCCCAAGTTCGTTAAATCGGGGCTCTACTGTACTCATCTGGTACACAAAGATGTTCTTTAATTGAAGTAAATATTAGCTGCTATGGCCATGGTAGATGCCGCGAACGAACTGCTAGTTAAATACTTTTTATTAAACGTATACACTACACATTTATCTTGCCGTATTTGCCTACGTACCCCATGTACATTTTTTCCCCCAGAATTTGGATTACAAAAATGAGGGTGCGCAGCTTACATGGAAAATTTGTATATGAAGTCTGCGTGCTAGGCAGGTAGGTAGCTGGCGTGCACAGACACTAACAACAGCGCGAATGGCTAGGCAGGCACACATGTACAAACATGCACGCGGAGGAATGCCAATGTACATTTAGTCAGGTACGATCAATAACCAGTCTCACGTGTAGACATGTTGGTTTTCGGCGCATAGCAGATAAGTGTTTTCGTAGTTACTATGTGTGTTAATATTTTGGTAGTTCTTTGAGAAATGAAAAGTCAAAACGATTGCATTCGTTTACGGTGGGTGAGAATCTGAAAGTAACTAAGAAAACTGAAGAAACAGGAAACCGCGCAGCAGCTTGCAAGTACAACATCTCAGAGTTGTGTAACAGAGATTGGCGCAAAATGAAAAACAAGTTACAGGATAGCAACGATAATAGGAGGGCTTTTAGAGGGAAGAAAGCCAAATTCCCACGGGTTGAAAGACTCTTGGTTGAGTATATAACTGAGCTACAGCAGTTTGGTTATGCCGTTTCAACAGACATGTGCAAACTGCAAGCCTTGAAGATTGCCAGAGAATTAGGTGTACATCAAGAATTCAAAACAAGCACGAACTAGGATTATCAGTTTTATTAAAAGGAATGGCCTAGCACCAGCAACTACCTGAAGCATACAATGATAAGTTTAAATGTTCTTTTTAAAAAAAAAAAAAAAAAAATATTTTTTTCCCCCCAAACTTGTTTGGTACTGAAAAAAGGGAGTGCGTGGCTTACATGTGTGCGCGGGGTAGTGGGCGACTACAGTACATTCTCTATGTAACACTTAAGAGCTATGTAATAACATTGAATTTACAAAAATTTTCTTGTGAAAAAGTTTTTAACTATCATAGATAAACTGTGAGACATGAGAGAAGGAACAAATGCTGACTTACAGCTCAGGCTCTCCATCTTTGAGGTTGGCAGAAACGGAACACGGTACATGACGAGTTAGTTTCTGTGGGTCGTTTGGGCTCTTGGCCTTCTCTATCCACTCCAGTATGCCCTGCCAGATGTTGTGCCTCTCCCTTGGGTAACCCGCAGCCATCGAACCAACATTCACATTTGGTGGCCCAGCCTGTGACGAAACAAGTACAGGGAGTTTTTTTTTACATTTTCATTGCTTTACTATGCCCTTAGTAAACACTACTTTGAGGATGAATATGCAACCTGTGGCTGGACAGGCTGTTGCCCTGCAGTCGCCTGTTGTTGTTGTTGTTGTTGTTGCTGCTGCTGCTGTTGTTGCTGTTGTTGTTGTTGTTGCTGCTGCTGTTGTTGCTGCTGCTGTTGCTGATTCTGGGCTTGCTGCTGTTGCTGGGATGGGGTCCCAGGGCTGGGTTGTGCCTGGGTAGGTCCTGCCCCTTGCTGTTGTTGCTGCCCTAGCTGCATGCCCATCATTCCCACCGCACCCGGCTGCTGCGGCCCCACCCGCGCCATGTGCATTACTGCTTGCTGATTAGTAAGCTGCTGCTGTTGCTGTTGCTGCTGCTGTTGTTGCTGCTGTTGCTGCTGCTGTTGATTCACAAGTCCACTGGTTGCTGGGTCTGTGGAACACACAACCAAACACACTGCATTAACTGTCTACTCACTATTATTAATAAGATCTTTAAACCTTGTACCTAATTTTGCCTTCTCAATTAGTTAATGCTCTCCTCTGTTCTCGCTAACAGGTAGGTCATACAACTGGACTACATTCACTTCACTCTCACCTCTTCTAGCCTTACCAAAATACTACATAGTAGTAAATGCACGTACTTAAATGTGAGTTGGTTCCTGCTCTCATACTGTATTTACTTGTATAATGCCTACACCTTTTAAAACATATTTTTGCCAAAAACATATGGCGTATCCATTACAATATTAAGGTTGGCACGCCCTAAACTACCACCCTAGACATGTTCCCAGCACAATCACCACACCCAGAAGTTCACCTCCCAGCAATAACTCTCACTGTAGCACCTGTGCAATTCACTAACACTCCACATCCTTCCATAGCAGGTTCACCAATCATCATATATACCCAATTCAAAGCAACTAGAGTTGTGGGACAAAAACACCTTATCTACCAACTACAGTGCACACACTGTAATGCTGAATACATTGGCCTCACTACAAACACACTAATACAGAAGATGATACCAAACAAGTTAATAGCCAGTTCCTCCAGCCTAAACCTTCACAATAAATCAGTTGCTGCACATGCAGCCTCCCACAAACTCTTTTTCTTCTATGCTCTATTGACAATATGTTCTCTGAAGTAACTTGAGAAGGGATAGGGACAGATGCTGTGACTGTGTGACACTACCAATTCATTCATCGCTGCTGATGGATGGGGAAGGGGCGATCAGTGATTGCAAAAATGTTGGATTATCTGGAAGTTAATAAACAGAACTAGGCCCTGACACAAGAACAAAAGACAATTCATTTTACTATTTCCACATAAAATGTGTCCTCTCACAACAAAAAAAAAAAAATACTGACATCTATCAGCATGCACTGGTACACTGTGTGTACAAGCATTTTACATAAAATTTCACTCCTCTTTTGCAACCAACTTGGTGGACTGACTGAACTCTCAGCTCAAGGTCAAACTTCTTGACACATTAATTTTTCATCCTATTGTAGAAGTCTGGTGAGATAATAACAGTTTATTTTAAAATCCTTTACATGTTTTGAAAAACCAGAATGCTGACATTTTCAACTGGCAAACGTTAT
Source organism: Medauroidea extradentata (assembly GCA_003012365.1). Taxonomy (NCBI): domain Eukaryota; kingdom Metazoa; phylum Arthropoda; class Insecta; order Phasmatodea; family Phasmatidae; genus Medauroidea; species Medauroidea extradentata. The sequence continues at coordinate 7,647 of PNEQ01030207.1, read as the reverse complement.
GCTAGTAAATATGGTATACACGCATAGGCAAAGAGTTGGAGAAGAGAGTTTCACAGCCCAGAGGAAACATTTTACATGGCACAGTGCACCAAATTATTCCATACATGTACTCATGCACAGTCGTGATGGGAAAACAGCTGGCTGCTGACGTTAGCCTTGCTTCTCGCCCTCAACAGTTAAAACTCTGGTGCACTGCCACAAAATATACTACGGTTACATCAACACATTGATTGTAGCTGCCACATCAAGAACCTTAGGTGAACTACACACCACTTGTGGCAAAAAAAAAAAAAAAAAAAAAAAAAAAAAAACAGAACAATGCCAATATATTACATAAACAAGTGGTTCTAACAAAATATATGTAATCAGTGGCTAGTTGTGTTCCTGAGGATCAGATCCCTTTAGTTACTGATCATAACGCAGCAAGGTTACACTGTCAAGCAGTACCTCAAACCACATTCAGTTATCCGTTCATTATTCATCACATCCCACAAGAACACAAAACATGAGAGGTACTGTAGTATAACAACTTGACATGATTTTTACTGTATTCTATTTTGAAGGTCCTTTCAACATTTGTACATTCTCGAGATACTGTAGATTAGAATAAGGTGAAGTAATCCTGGCTTTAAAGAAGGGTACATTCTACCAAAATGTTTCATGATTTGTCTACCTCTGTACTTACGTCTGTGTTAAACACAAAATAAAGTTTAATAGCATTGCTGAGTATGTCTAACAATTACTATTTTATTACCAGTTAACTGTAGGGTAGCTTCCATTCTAATACTGTACACACAAACTCTTTCATACTACCCTAATTAATCATACAACTTGAGGATGACACCAACAATAAGAAGAACCCTGAGTTCAGTGATTTTGTACAGTAATTTCTTATAACCGTCATAAGAGTCCCAAAAAATCCTAAATAATAAAATACCTTCACTAAAGGGAATATAAATACATTATGTAAACATATCAAAATTACTTTTCCTGGACCCAGTGTGAACTTATATCTCCATAAGCCTTCCAATGAAAAATGGACGGGGGTATTGATATAGGTAATCTATTCGAAAAACCGGCAACATCAGCGACTACTCTGAGGAGGTTACAAGCCTAATGATATACACACTCTCTCTCTCTCTGGTCCTGTGCACCCTTGAACTTTAAACCACATGAGCAACAAAGAAAGATGTTTTAGTATGATTATTTAAGCACCCTAATTGCCTGTAACTACCATTGCCCACATTTTTTATATTGGCCAACTGCATTAGGATCCATCAATGTAACCAAACACTTTGAAAATTACAGACATCTATTCAAATTCCCTGACCTTTCCAGAAAAGTCAAAATTCACTGACTTTGCCCTCACATTTTCTCTGACAGTAGAAACCCTCCACATTTTTGAGAATGATTTGTAACATTTTTTATTTATCCCATGGTGGCACACAAATTACTGGTAAAAACAGCAACAGTACAACTTATATGTTTTAGAGCTACAGGTAACAGATTTATATTTCATTTCAATACTGTATTTCTTTAAACTTTGCCAAAAATTTTCTATACGGTAGTTTAGTTTCCTAATTTTTCTGAGTGTCGCACCAAATTACTAAATTGAAAGGAGTGGGGGGAGGTGGGCTCCCCTCCTCCTTTCAATTTTATAGTTTTATGAGACACTCATAAAAATTAGGAAACTACCGTACTGTACGTCAGATAATCACTAGTTTTTTGGTGATACTGTAAATGAACAAATCATTAGTTGCTACAATTTCTATTTCAGAATATTGTGTAAGTATGGTAGAACCCTAGTTGTTTCTACAATTAGGCTTGTAAGAATGGGAAAAGAAAAGAAGATCATAAATAAATAATTTGGAAAGCATTTGGCCAATTTTGAGTCTTCCTATACATCAGAATTTGCCATTTTTCTGAAACTCAGCCAGGGTAACAAAACATTGAAAGAGAATGTGACACTGACTACGAGTGGGAGAGAGGGCAGAAGAGGGCAGAAGAGGGCAAAACTGAATGAGCCAAAAAGTGCTGAGCAGCTGTGACGAGTACAGTCTGTACTGTACGAAAACTGACAAGGTGGTAGTAAACGAATCTGGTCTGAAGGAGTGCCTATCTACTAGTTAGTAGACTAAGAGGTTGATCTTACAAAACACGCACAAATATTTCAGCACAAGTGTAAATGTTAGTAACATTATGGCTTCATGTGGTAAAAAACATCCAATTATTTATAGCAAAGGCTGCAAAATAACAGTGAATATCATTTAACTTTTAGATGTAGAGAAAATTTTGGAAAAACTTACATATCCAACTGAAAATGGAACAAAGCTAGCAGCTGCTGCTAACAGGAAATTTAATGTATGAGAAATACAGTACATTGTCTATGTCTCTGCCAACTCAACACTAGCAACTAACTGGAGGCTTCTGTTATTTGTCCATATAGTAATGAGAAGCTGTATTTTTTCAATGTTTAGTTTATAAAGTGCTCAATTTACTGTGAACAGGCTGTAATACAGGCTTTCGGAAATATTGATTTGCTAATTGATTAAATTGTATGTACACTTATAATACCATTGACATTTAACAATATGACAGGCATAAATGCGAAGAATAAGTATAGTAAATATATGTATTAAGTTCATAAGTGATTTGCAACCAAACTTAGTTCAATATTATTTTACAGTTATGTATTATGCCAGGTTACATCGATGTTTAAGCTGTGTTGTGTAGATGAGTAAAAAGCTTTCATCAATACGGGATTCACAGAAGCTACACTTTCCTATGTTGAGGGTCCTCGGTTGACCTGAGTGTACCACTCTCCCACTGGGCACGCTGCTGTAGGAGAGGTAGTGCAAAACCTTTTCATTACAGGATGATTTGTTGTCCTGATCAAGTTATACCCATGTACCATCCGCCCCCATGTAAGACCAGTACCCCATACTATTTACAAAATAAACTAAGAATTTTTTTAATATACAGTTTTAATTAAATTGCCCTTTGTTGAAAAACATAATTAAATAACATTAAAGTTCAGCTGAATTAAATATGTACACATCTTAAGAATAAAATGACGTCCTTTTCAAAGGACAAGGAAAAAACCATGCATGCAGGAAAATGACAACTGTATACTTTGAAAATGAACATACAAAATATAATACACAGAGCCTTAAATTTGATGTATGACTATGTTTTTGAGATAAACCACCAATAAAACCAAACTGAGAAGCCAAACATTTGTTTGCAGCATGTATTAATTATTTGCTTTATCACTTATTTTGAGCCAGAAAAACAATTTATAAAAAAAGATTGATGCAAACTTCTGAAACATTATTTTAAAAAGAAAATTTTTTGGGACAAACAAAAATTAAATATAGATACAGGAAAATGATGCAATGAGTTTTTACTGTACTGTATACACTTGTCAAGAACCTTCTCTATGACAAGGTCCGAACATATGCTCTGCCATTGTTTGAAAGCAAAACAATGGCAATTAGGTATGAAGACTGTGCTACACAAAACGTGACTGTTCCACAACCATAACACATACTGTATTCTGTCTGTAGTTGTCATTTACTTACATAGCACTTTGTATTGTGGCTCATTCTAGCAGAGCAACACAACATTATCTTAGTTTTAGTTCAAGTTGTTACACGCTGCGCTCACTCTGTAGCAGGGCGGCGTCTGTCTGTGTAGTCCCTGTTCGCGGCGCAAAGATATAGCGGGCGGCTTCTGTCTTTGTAGTCCCTGTTCGGGCACCAAGGTGTGGTGGGGCAGCTAGCTGTCTGTATGGTGATTGTTCGCGATGCCAAGATGTAGCGAGTCTGCGTTGTTCCCCGGCCACTAGACGTGATGAGTGCGATGTTTGCACCAGTTTGTGTGACACATTCTTTTGTTTACCCACACAGCAGCTGAGGTTATGTAGCCTGGTGTGCTCCAGATAGCTCAGGTAGTTCAATAGGCAGAAATTATCATTGTGTTTTCACAGATTAAAACTCACATAATATGGCAACTGTAGGTTTATTTTCAATACCACTTTTTACAATTTTTACTTCATGATGTTTCTACAAATGGCAGTTTGGTATCAAGCACAAATAAACAAATGTGATCCGTCAGATGTCCAGTGGTACCATGTCCAAATTTGATTTAACAGAAAATAATTAATACGAAACACCCGTCTGTTGCCTGAAATTTTAGTATTCGTTATGCTATGCTATGCCATCCCACCGCACGACCTGCAGACATCTCTCCTACTCCACCATCACTACACGACTGATTCGGGCCAGTACCCAGTACAAACTCAATCATTGCGGGCCAGCGCCCGGCACTCTGCCTAACAACTGCTGCTGACTGACTGACAAACACGCAACGGACATGGTAACCTAAAGGTGCACCTCGGCGGAGTGATACAACAGACTCCAATTTTCCCAAAACAGCAAAATTACACTTAAAACATAAAACAAAGGATCCCAAAATTTTAATTGATAGTTTATACATCAAAATAATATGATTTATCCACACAAATATAATAATTGGGGACAAAAGGTGCGCAACAGTGGAACTACTTTCGCGGCGCAATACCCTAAGCAACCCCCTGCAATAGTTGACCTATGTGCGTCAATATAACCCACGTCATTAAGAAATTCCATGAAGCAAGTAATCACCCACAACGTCAGCACCAGAAATCCTACAGCCTGGAGAAGCATGCAAACACAAGAAGTTACTCACTTCACCAAGAAACTTTAATAAGATACTAAAATTGCCATAACTATAAAATTAGAAAAATACAAGAAAAAGTTAAATCAACAAAAATAAATTAAAATTCTACGGTGGTCAATTTGAAACCAAACAAGCCAGGAAAATAAACAAATGGCTCTACTTTAAAATTCCCAACTATTTTATATTTACATTTCGAAAAGATGAATTTAAATTAACCATGTCCCCAATTACTAAGTTATTAAATTGTGTTGTATCATCCCGGACACCTGACGAATTAATACTGAAAACGTAATATAGCATGTTATTAACTATTTAAATTTAAATAAGAAAAAGAATAATTTATAGAGATTTAAACAAGATGGGGAAGTGGCTGAACACTTCACAACTCATCTACTGTGCGAAAAGATCTAGGCGCAGACTGTCTTGGCACAGCTAAGAATGGTCCGAAGCCCACAAGCTGTACGCACGCACTACCGTTGAATTAGATCCTTCCCACAGTCTGTAATAAATTCTACTTTTCTAGGTCCATATATTTATCTTTTATTTAATTAATTTTAAAAAACTTGATTTCTGTGTTTGACTCACATCCCTGCTTCAAAATTTTGTTTTTGAGAAATGTGAGAGTAGTACATGGGTAAATATATATACCATGTAAGCCTATGATTACTGTACCTTGTTGCAAAAAATGTTAAAAATATAGAGATCCTGAAGGTTTGCAATGCAAATTATACAATGCATATTTAATCACGCATATTTTATTACAAAATGAATTTAAAAAGAAGATCTCGTGCACTTATGCAACGTGTTCGTCCTTTACAATGTAACCCCCTTTTTTTCACTTCTCAAGGGACCTGGGAAAATTGTTGAAAAATGCAGGAAAGTGTAAAAAGAAGGAAGTTTCAAATGTAAAAGCAGCAAATGGGTCAACAAAAAGCAAGTGTAAAATGAGGGAAAGTGTAAAAAAAAGAGAGATGTAAAAAATGGCTTCTACTGTCCATTATCAATAATTACCAGCCTGTCAGTATCTTAACCCTCTGTCTACTTATTTGATTGGTTATTCTAGCAGCTTAAGTCTTCTTAACATATAAAGTGAAAACCAAATTATGTATAAACATACTTAAAATTAATCTACTGTATTTACAGTAAAAAGATTCTAATAAGTTCAATAAGTCATCAAGAAGCAAGTACATAGTACAAACCAAGTAAAAATCCTGAAACTGTGCAAAAATCCAAATTGTAAATACAATTGAGTGTGAGCTGCAAAATCTCGCAGATACTGACAAGACAACCCCATGTGATGATACTAATGGAAACAAAAGAGCCTTTGCCAGTGCAGACAGTCTAGACAGGTGGTATCTATTTATAGCTGTGCTATACTACTTACAGAACGTAACAAGAAAACTGCAATAATACTAAGTGCACCTAACTAATTTTTCAAACTACAGTTTTTCATTGAATAGTCATCATACAATCTTTTACCAAAATTCTGTTTAAAACTGGGGGGCAATCATTGTGTGATGAAAATTTTGAGGCTGGAGTGAAATTTAAATAAAGAAATTTACTAATTAACTCCATAATTACCATTTTTGCACACATTTAGCAACAGCAAAGGTAAAAGTATCGTAAAGAAATACCGTGTTTGCCGGAGTAAAGGACGACCCTGCACATAAGACAAGTCATGGTTTTTAAGGTACAAAATCTTAAACAAAAAGTAAATTAATACTTCTGAAATTCCCAGCCAAAAAAATATTTGTTTCCTTTGCCAGAAACATAAATATTTAGGTGAAATATTTTTAAAGCATTTCTTACCGGTATATAAATATCACAGGGGACTGAAAAACCAATAACATAGGCTACTACTGCCCCCCGGGCACCCAAGAGCCAAGGAAATGCACGGCGGAGGTAACACGTGGCCGGCAACATCATCAGTTGCCAGCAGCTGTGCGCTACTTGGCAACGCCGGACTGCAGCAGCTGTTTGCAAGGTCATCGCATTCCTATGCACTGTTGTCGCCTGCTAGGGATCTAGGCATGCGCTCCAGTTGTACGTATTGACAGCTAAGCAACACACGCTTCACTGCGAGGCAAAAGTAGCCTATGTCACGAATATAACATTCATCAAAATTTTGTACCATAAATTTTATCAAAAAACAGGGCATTTCTTTTAATTTCTGATGGTAAACGCAATCCCAGTAACGTTATACAACTCCACAGCTTACAGATTAACTTTAAAACAATTTTTTGGTTACCAAAAATTTTCACACCTTTATATGAGACGAGTAGCCATTTTTGAAGGCAAAATATATATGTAACATTAGTTGTCTTACATGCTGGCAAATATGGTATACCTAGGGACCCTGAAAAATGGTAAGTAAAAATGACCAATATCGGTATAAAAAACCTTGGCAAAGCTGTGTAAAATTTAGCAAAAAACATCATACATCGGTATAAAAATCTAGTTGGAACGGTGTAAAAATTCAAGGATATTTAATGAACCGGCTAAAAAACTGTATTACACATAGACATATTGAAATAAAGCACATAATAGTAAAACATGAAACAATATACATTTCTTAAAATTAAATTTCCATTATTACAAGAATGATCACACATTTAACCATCAAGGTAGCTTAGGCAGTTATGTACTTTGAACCAAAGTACATTGACAACATCAGTTCTGTGTTTTCAGGTTTCAGATTTGTTCTCAAATCTGTGAGAATATTCCCATACGCTGAAAAAGCTCTTTCACTGTCTACATTTGAAACGGGTACAAATAACATTTGCATACAGGTTTCCGCAAATTGTGAATGATCTTCCTTCATGCCTTTCAAAATAGAAATTAGATCTACGGCAGATGCACTGCTCATCTGAGTTGAAACCTGCCGTTGGAAAGCACTGTAACCTTCCAAAAACAGTTTTGAAGAAATGT
>PNEQ01030206.1:0-10799 GCA_003012365.1 Medauroidea extradentata | reverse complement strand
TCTCTGCCTTGTGATGATCTCTATATTTACACACAGGAAGTCGTGAGAAGCGCTGAGTGTAGGCAAGTCAGCGGCATATTTCAACGACATACTCTGCAGAGAAGACCTGGAGGCAGTTCAACCAGAGAAGTCCAGTGGGAGTCATCATCACTAGTGATCTCTGGTTTCTCTGCCTTGTGATGATCTCTATATTTACACAAAGGAAGGCAGTTACGCGGTAGCTATCTTTAACACGAGAATTAGTATTCTGTAATTAGTAACGGCACCGTGACTGTCTTTCAAATGCCTGTGACTCTTTTTATGTCAATATCGGTTGTTAGGATTTGTTACGTGAGGAAGTCCATAAAATCGACGACATTTATAAGTTGCGTTAAACATACGTTATTTTATTTACCCTTAAATATGTAATACTCTCGTAAATGTTAGCTGTGTGTGTATTAATTTTTACCTGTAGGAACAAACAATGAACCTAATACAGTAAGTGTGCTGCTATCTCTTGGCCATAGGTACAATAATCCAGTATTAGTGGTTCTATCTCATGTAATCGCAGTACACTGACTTCATACACAAGAAATAGAAAATAGAAAAATACAGACGGAGTATTGCAGCTTATAATGAGATCACGTAGCAATATGGTGGAGTGCAGTCAGTCAGCTGTTCACGTAGATAACCTAGGTCTATATTGAGAAATCAGGTTTAGGTTGGACAAACCACATCCATGATTTATGTGAATAATCTCCTTCCGTCTCAAGGCCTCAATCTCCTCTCCCTAAGACATACGCCATGCTCTAGCTGTATGTTTCTCTAATCACTGACTAGAGACGAATGACACTGATGTTAAAACTTTCAATCAGAATTCTAAAAAGAACAAATCAGGCACAGTGTTTCCAAACATATTAAGATTCTGGTAGATGTGGAGAATACGGAGAGTCAGAAGTGATGTTTACCAAAAGTGAAGTTAGGGAATAGACTCCCAGTATTATCTCGTGGTGTGTACAGTAACATACCAATACATACAATTGTGAAGGGAAGAGATGTGACATGGACATGTGAGTTGACGTGGCAAGGTGACACAAGAACATAGGGTAGCCTACGAAAGTCGCATCTTCCCGACTATACACCCTGTCTCCCTTATATTACGTCTCACTCTCACTCAACACAAACAAACACGCGCTCTACTCCAGACCAGACAGATGCCACCTGGCATGGAAGCGGCATGTCTTTGTTGGTTTAGCACACTCTTGTGCGACCTCACATCTAGTCTCTCACTCAACGTGGCTGTATTTTTGGTCGAGATCACTCAACGATACTTGTAATGAGTAATGACGTATGTCCAGAAGAATGCTTGAGGTATGCATTCTTCGTTGTTGGACACAATACATGGATCATTTACTATCACAAGTATATAACCAGCATGGCCATTCATATGAAGGGCATGGGAAGAGACAATGGTTAACCCACAATGTACCACAACTGAGTTACGTACATGTAAAGATGAGGTACAATTTGACTACGAAATTTAATTTAAATCATCATTCTTTAAAAATATGATTTAGTTACTGTAGTGTATAACCAATGAAAAATATGCAACTACACAATAATAAAATAATATTCAACCCTATTTTATTGGTGTAATTAGCTACGAAAGTGTGGCCTGCAATACAATCATTTGTGCACTGCGCTGCCATTTGTGGTTATATTGCTTAATATCTTATATCGTAGTGTACAGCATGAAATTACTATTGCGTTCCTGTATAAAACTCGAACATTTTAAAATTTTGGGTTACCATTGTATTTCTCCATATACCTTTGAAATATGGAAGCAACTTTCCCTTCAAGTCACAAAATACCACATTTCCCTACTTGTGCTCATTGTTACATGGGGAATAACTTTTTATTTGTTGCACTTGTGTCGAAATGGTCACTACTGCCTTTCGATTTATCAGTTTTCACTCAATAACTTGTGTACGAATGAATGTATCAACATTATGTTTTACTCCGACATGGAATACACATGTGTAACTGCTTTGCATATTTTGTGAACTTGTTGCAGCTCCCATATGTGCAGTATGTAGCAACGGGAAACAGTTAAGACGTGAACAAGTAATCATGTTAAACGATCGTCTACAGCGGACACAACAGCAACCAACACTGGAATGTATGGATTACAAACAATGGACTTAATAATCTGTGCCCTGTTAACGCGAACAACGTAAAACTGTGTTCGCTCTATGTCTTATGAGGAAAAACATAAACCAACGTTGACATAGGTCACTGCATCTTTCATTTTATTTCGTTATCAACATCATCTGGCAACAGTGGGTGTCTCGCAGACCAACTTGCAAGGTCAACCAATGTAAGTACAAATATCGAATTTCGGAAATTTAAAAGGTGAATTTTGGTCACTTAAAAGGTAGATATTACTTCCCAAACACCCCCTCCAATACCCCTTATTTCTTTATTTTGTGCTTCGCTTTCGTCAAACCCACCTTCCAGTCCCAAACGTCAGTCTTCCAGTCTCTCAGTTACAGGTCATACACAGATAATATTTCTTAACAGTTCCCTATTATATTATTAAAAAAACACATTGCTGTTAACATTGTTGCCAGTGTAAGCGGTAACTGATTAAATTCACGTGACACAACAGTACACAGGCGTCACTTTTCAAGACCCGAACGACGACACAGATCGTAGCGGTGAAACACCATACAGAAACACTATCACTGCTCGGCGACATGTGAAGTTGTACATATTGATAATAGAAGATATCTGTGCCGTGGTATGTGCGGAGATGTGAGGCGTGTTGTCAGGAGGTAGAGACCTGCGCCGGTGTTGCACCCACATTGTCTGGAGATGGCAAATTAATAACGTGTCGTGAAGAGCTGGGGCATTACACATACCAGCTGAGACCAGAGGGCAGGATTACCGTCTCTCAGCTGGGCATCGCGTCTATACCTAGCAGTGAGCATGTGCTGCGGACACAATACATCGCCGTTACTTAGTACTCACCACCAGTGTACTAAGTCAGTGCTACAGCTATACGTCACCCAAAAACAACTGGCCCTTCACCCTACAGGTAAAAACAGAAACGACAATGTTGAGTTCAGATGAGCTCAGCGAGGAGTAAGATCCCCTTCCCCCCTCCAACAATGCTTCACCTTCTATGGACAACGGCCATTACTGCACACGCATCCCGTGGTTCAGGCTGGAAGCGGAGCTTGCAACAACACCTATATCGACGGTGGAATACTGCGTCTGGATAACTGCCTCATCAAGACAAGCAGGAGGAGGGAGGACAAGAGAGTACCGTTCTCGAGTACATACTTCACCAGCTCCTGCGTTAAACAGCCCAAGCCTCTCCGCCCTCACTGTGACGAAGAGCGCATTAATTGGGGCGGAGAAGACATGAGGAGGGGAGGGTGGCGGGCAATTTTCGCGACAGTTCAATTATGGCGACATTGACGACGCCGTGACCCAGAATGCCGATCAGTCACGCTCACCCTCACCCTCGCCTGCGAGGAGATCAGGGAGCTCGTAGAGGCATTATGAACTGACATGTGAGACGTGTCGGAGGGTCAGTCACGTCTCTGGGGACACCCCTACAGTCTGAAGGGGAGAGGGGAGGGTTCACGACAATGACAGACTGTGCACTATGACCTGTGAGTGAGTGAAAGAGATTTTCTTCTCGGCTAAACAGCGCGGTCTTTAGCGTTCGTGAGGAGTGACATGCGGTCAGCGTGGAGCAGCGCCGAAATGAAAACCCGCCGTCCAACGGCATCGTCCGGCACGATTCCCACATCCGAAAATCCGGGGACCAATCCGGCCGGAAATCTAACCTGGATCGCCTTGGTAAGAGGCGAATGGTCTGGCATTTCTGCCACCGCGGCCTCCTCTTAGAACTGCACCACGCCAACACCTAGGTCACTCACTATACCTGCACTCTCGTCTCAAGCCTGACAGTCGACTTTCTGAAATGTGTTTATCTTCTTCACTCGTGGATTGTAGCACCTCATGTCATGCCATCCTCCAGTACCAGCATATGTCTACTATATATAGTCCAGTAGCAAGTCTGCCGTGCAGGGTGAGGTACCCATGTCATCTGGTATCCTTCTCATACGACTGTTATTATTACTAGTGAATGTGCTTCTCTTACAAAGAATTGTTTTCGAGTATGTCTAGCTGCACCAGAAGAGATGTCATTTGTTTCACCATCACCTGTTTTGGAATCGAAGAAAAACGAGTACTTATAAGAAATTGTTTACTCAGTAACGAATCGTCAGGATCCTGTAAGAAATTTTAAAATTTTGTTTTTGTGTTCCATCAGATTAAGTCAGCTAAGTATTAACTTTTACAAATCAATGTAATATTTTCAAAGTTCATTAACATTAACAGTAAGAAGGCACAGCATTTGTAGGTCTTCACATCCATCTTCACACAGCCACGAAACCTGAAAACATCTCGCTGATATCAGAAGACAGATGTATGTGCCAGGCAACTGAGCAAAGGAAAATTATACTCGTGGCTTGTAATTACCACGTACCTATTAACTGACATCAACGTTGCCTTGTCGTAGTTTACTCAATGCTCTGTACTGCTTGAAGCAGTAGCTACGGTATCAATGCACTGTGAACTGAAGCTACAGTACTCAACACAGACAACTCACTGTGGTAGATATTACAGGGGATATTTTAGAAACCAGAAGTAATTTAGCTTCACTGGCAAACCTTCAAGCTGCGTGCCAGCAAGTTTCCTAACCTTCAAACAACGAATAACCTGTAGGTATTTATACTTGCTGGCAGATGTCTTACTATATGACACATGCCTCAATTTATATCATCACTCAGGCAGTGCATACTAACAATACTATGTACTTATCGACAATATTTGGCATGCTAGGGTATTCATTACGAACAGAAGGATTTGCTAGGAATAAAGAATTCGCGATTAACTTTTATTTTTCTGATTACAGACTTAAATGATGTCTGATATTTCATTTAATTTATTTGCCTTCATTTGATCCCATTAAGTGAGATATTGACGAGGAATATTGAAGATGTCAGACAATAATTTCAATCACAAACATTTACAATAAAACATATAGTCACTTAATAACAATACAGTCACTTATATATGTAAGATGGAGACGTGAAACAGCTTCCAAAAAGGTGTAAACCAAACCAATGATTACTGTCGAGGGTTTTACTAATTTTGATTAGCTTTCTCAACTTTGGCGCCCGTTTCAACCATTATTTATGTCAGATTAAAACAAATTTGCACTCAATAAATTAATTTTGTGGACGTAACGTATGTTGAACCATGCTAATATGTTATAAACCAATAAAATACTACGTAACAAAGCAAGGTACAGCAGTGATAAAATACTCGCATTCTGGAGGTCCTGGGTTTGAGTCTCGGTTTCGCCATTATAGTTTCTTTTTCTCGTAGTTATCCAGAACTACTCGACACGAATTAAGGGATGATTACTTAGACAGGTCCTGGTCAATTCCCTTTGCCATTCCACGTGTATCTTCGCCAACGCTTTGTTGTTGGAAGGTACAAAAAAAAATTAAATAACTAAAGCCAGTCTACAGTGACACTGTGACACATTCAGTAGGCCTATACATACGCCAATAAATTATGTGTTATATAGTATGTGACTAGTTATTTAACAGATGATACTATTGGCTTGGTAGCACATTACATGACAGCAGTACCCAGTTATTGAAGCAGAGCCAATACATGTCGTGGTCTGCCACAAACACACAACTCTCTCTCTCTCTCTCTCTCTCTCTCTCTCTCTTGTTCCAGAGAATAGAGCCAATGATGTGGTAGCGACTCTTGCCCGCTGTGCGTTATAACGCCACCAGCTGCGAGACACCGAGATACGACCAATATAACTGCTGCCACTACCAGTCACGTGACAAGAAATCTGTTCTGGAGGGTCACAGAGAACAATTTATTACACACACATACTCTGCGCGTTTAAAACATTACCGACGTACGGAGATGATATTTGTACAGACTATAATAATTGCCAACATGTGGGCTACATATCGCATACGCCAGTACATCCACACACAAACTTACATATTCAAGCAGGTATATGTTGATTGTTGAGATAATGGTGAGGTAAACATCAAGAATCACTACTCATGCGAAAACTAACAAAAAACTACATAAATGTACTATTTACGATTAATTACATCGAATAATAACAAAAATTACTAGTCGCGATTAATAATTATGGCTACATTCTGCCAAATCGTTAGTGGGGAGGACTATGAAGGTCAGGGAAATTGTGGGGTAAAAATACGTAAAATAATTGTAATAAGTGCCTGAAATACAGTATTTACGATTAATTTTACGTAAATATAACATGAAAAACATGCACGAGTACCCGAAAAACCTACTTCATAAGAACTCGATAATGGGGAGGACTATGCAGATCAGGGAAATTGTGGGGTATACATAAATTAATAATAACTAGCTGAACTGTACAATTTATGAGTAATTTCAGTGAAATATAACCGAAATAAATAGCCCCCAGTAATAAAAACGCCTGCATTATAAAAAGTCTATAGCAGCAAAGGGACGTTAAAATACGGAAAATCGCGAATGCAAAATATTCATAATAAGCATGTAAATACACAATAACAAAAGCTATTTTAACTCGTTCTAGCACGAATTGAACGCGTAGAAAACAAATACCGTAGTACATGCATGTGATTTACCTATTTCACTAATTTACTAGTATACCACATTAAAATTATTGTTAACTAAAATACATGAGGACAAAATACGTTGCAATTTTAATTCACGTTGTATGCATGGTGTGCCGATGTTACACGCTTCAATGCCCATTCTACGCCCTATTTAAACACATTCTAACGGCAATAGAAGTCGCACGAAGCTACAAAAGAAAGAAATATTTAATACATACTGTATGCATGTTAGGCAGATATTACCGTAACTAAAACGTCATAATTATCGTTCACAACCCTACGATAACAAACGCACATGGTGCACACTTGTGTTACTAAAATAACAAGAGACATGTTTGAAACAAAAATTTTTTACTTACTCAACTCCTTCGCCACGATCAGTAAATGATCATTTGTCCCCTTTTGTCGAGGTACAGTCATGGACATCTCTCCGCACACGTTGTATGCATAACGTATTCGCTCCTGTGTCTCAATCAGCGAAATTGAACTAATAATTATCATCCACCAGAGTTCCAAAATAAAAAAGGCTGAAACACTTACAATATACGCCACTAACACGCAGTGAAGCACTTTTACTTGCAAGTATCATTTGTACTGCACACCGTCAAATTCTCCCTGAATACGTACAGCTACGCCACGAAAACACATGTTAGAAGCATGACAGTGTTTCTACTACTGGATTTGCTGGCTAAAGAACAGTCGCGCAACGTATTAGTGCTAGTTTCAATACATATCGCTAGGAACGCTAGTAGCACATAAACGTTCATCGTGGCGATCCGGTAAAACACGGGAGTCGGACTTAAAAATTCTACGAAAAACGCCAAATTTCAAAGTAAGTAAACTAAAATTTTCTTTACGTACGACTACTTTTCATTACTGTAGAAACATTTTCTATTAACAAACTAACCTGTAAAACCAATAGTTTAGCCGCTACACGATGAGTAGTGATTATTGATATTTACCTCATTCTGAAAATTATAGGAATTATACACTGCTACTAACTACGCCTCAGTAATAGTTAATATAAGATGATTCCATCATCAAATAATTACAGAAGAGATGTGGCTGCAAACTACTTTTGAAACGTGTACATAAGGAATGAGAAGTAGCCAAAGGCAAAAAACTTGCTCTAACTGCCGTATCAAACAGTTTGCTAGCAGTGTGATATATTTATAATTGCAGATTTTAGCATATATCAACAAGGAATTTTGTGGACGAGTGGCGGAAAAGAAGAATACTGGTAGCGTACAGAATTGAGAGCAATAGAAACTACATTAGAGACAATAAAGATACGACTTTACTGGTCGGTGCAACACTGTACTCTGACATTTAAATTAATTCAAACATACACGCTGTTCCGTACCAACATATACTGAAAAGTATTTATGCGAAACAATTTTGTCATCAAAATACGACCGTACAAGAATTACAAAAGAAGACAGAAAATGAAGCTTGAAGTATTCATGAATGCTCTTAATAAAATAATTGATGCATAGTAGGAGTTAGGATAAATGCTTGAACGTTATGAAGAATTCAATAGTATGAAACAACAATAAACAATCACATATAAAATCTGACAAGCTAACTGTGTGGCGCAAACAGATGGCTATAAAGTTACGTAGTTTTACTAGTGCGTTCGCCCGGGCATCAACGTACGACGAGCTACCTATGTCTACTGGAAACTTGAAGTCCTGTCGGAGAAAATCTTCTATCTCTAAACCTCCGATCCAGTCAAATACATCACACTGCAATCCTCCTGGACAAACCGGCATACACCCCTCCTTCCTTCTACAACGAAGTCGGAGAAACAGGACCACGGCCCCTCGGTCCAGGACAGCTCTTCCCTCGACACGTCCGGATCGCTTCCAAGTTCATCCCCTTCTTATGCAACACTCTGTATCTATGCCCAGTTTCCTCGCGCTAATACACCTTTCCCTAGCACAGTTCAAATGTTTGCTATGCACCAATCCTACAATGAACTGCACTGAATAAGTCTCTGAACATTCATTTAGCCTTAACTTTAAATACCAACATAAAATTTACGACGAACGGCCGAAAAAAATACAAATACTGATTAAAACGTCAACCTTAGTCAACTGGGTTTTAAAGTTCAGTACCGGAACATAGAGAAAGTCTATGTGTTACAGCAGACAATATAGGAAACGCGCAAAGCACGTTTTGTTGTAGAAACAAAATAAATATTTTAGGTTACTAATTCCTTTTCTCGAGACAACAAAACATGATTGGTTGACGTATAACCGTTTAATACATTTGTTGGCCATAAACAAAGTGTTTACCTCAGTGTGGGCACTTCTCAGAATGACACCTAAGCTATAAGAAACAACAGTCGTGAAAGGAAATGGAGTGAACGTAGAAGAAGTGTGGCCAAGTTGCTGAGATCGTCTTGGGGAATTAGTTCCGTACAATTTCCATAACAGGGCCATAGAGCCTGGCGCGGCTCATAGATGAAGCGCCAAGGAGGGCTTGCGGCTGCAGTAAAACTGAAGGTGGCTACAGAGAGACGAGACACGAGGACGAGGGGAGGAGAGAGGGGGGAGTCGTAAAGGGCAACAGAGTGTGGTTAATGACGCAGTTAGGATTGTCAGCACTCAGCTGCGAGGGTCGCAAGCTACAGAACCTGGTCCTACCACTACTGCTGTGTTTGTTCGCAGCGGCACTGCGGGCAACATACCACGCAGGGGTGAGAGGTCGGCTCATCAAACACGCCGGAGTCCTGTGACCTCTCAGCCCCTGTGCACGTGTCCGCGCCAATTGGTTCCGCACACACGCACACACATGCACACATCATGCACATGCTCGCCCACAGGGAAACACAAACACTGAGCGACATGCTTGTACAACCCTCATTTATATTCTACTTTCACGTTCAACATCTATCCTTGCGGCACGTTATTTCCTGCGCCTACAAATGCAGCGTGCACATACACTAGACTACCTTGTGTTTCTCTGGTTGGACTGAATCTCTCCAGATGGTGATAGGCTGCAAAGAAGGAATATAATCATACATTAAGGTTGCCACACACCTGCGCGTTAGAGCATAAGAATCGACGGAGTAATAAGGGCGAGTTTGGAACTCCGCATCGCCACAAAGCATAAAGCGCTTAAGGGTGTTCAAGTGCGATAAAGTAAAGTCATAATTTTATATTTATATTGAATAGCGTTAGTTTTGTAGCCGATATATTTGTGAGTGCAGTTTTCTCTTACGAAGCCATTTTGGTTGGCGTAGTTTTCTCATAACGGTGCGCCAAAGTCAGAATTTGCATGTTATGCTTCCATGCAAATTGTTTAAACCAATTGACTTACGTGCGTGAAATTTTTAACAGTAAAATAACATACTATAGGCGACGTAATAAAAAATCTGAATAAACTCCACAAATTGTTTCTGTGTATCTTAAAAAATGGTCGAATTTGGAAATTTGTTTCTGTACTTTGCGATTATTTTGAACCAAATGTCTAAGAGACATAATACTTTGTATATTTTATAGTTAGTTGTCTCGTTATTGTATGTGTCCGTTTTGTATGTTTACCGCCGGGAGACGTTTGTATGCAGCCTATGATGAGGTAAGGGTGCGCGCGCAGCTTGTGCGTCGGTCAGAGAGAGTGGCGTTTGGCCGCGAGCCATGAGGAGAAGTATGCAGACGGCCAATGACGAGATACGTAGCTGGGGCATAGCAGTCAAGGCCACTTGGGTGAATGTAAACGACCTGACAAGATAGTGAATAAAAGAATTATCGCAGAACTTGGGTGTAGTGACTAAGGAAGCCCTATGCATAGTTCTGGTTCAAATATTTGTGGTTTGGCCAGTTTTAAGGACAGCCCGCGCATTGGACTGTCGGAACTACTTGTTGCCAGGTATGCGTCGACGACGTCAGAGAACAAGCCGAACAGCGCATTGGACTGTCGGAACTACTTGTTGCCAGGTATACGTCGACGACGTCAGAGAACAAGCCGAACAGCGCATTGGACTGTCGGAACTACTTGATGCCAGGTATACGTCAAAGACGTCAGAGAACAAGCCGAACAGCGCATTGGACTGTCGGAACTACTTGTTGCCAG
>PNEQ01030205.1:0-10798 GCA_003012365.1 Medauroidea extradentata | reverse complement strand
TATTCAAACGCAAAATATTGGGGCCACCGCTTAAAGTCCCATAGTAAAAAGACTACAACGGAAACCTTGTACGCCAGTTTGGCGCGCTGCGAATAGAGGCGATGTGCTTCTCGTCAAGCGTGGGACACTGGCTCTTATCGCTACGCTGTTCCCACGCGTCAAAGGTGGAAATTTGACACCGCGAAGGACTTCTCTTAAGCAGTGACCCTAAAATTGTATTTTTTGACAGTATGAAGTAATGGCAAGTGCACGCTCCTCGTTTTGCACTTTACGCATTCAGGTGGTGATTCCAAAGTTTGCAGCAGGGTATAGAAAAACCGTTTTCACCTATTTTAATTAAGAGGCCCGAAAATTATGTTTCTAACAAACGCTCTGAATTATTTTGGAAACATAGAAGCGAAGTTTCAAATGTGTGTTCTTATCGTAGGTAAACATAACATGAATAAGTTAAGCAGTTTCGCGTGAGACACAGAAAATGCGCCAGGGAAGGACTTCTCTTAACTTCGCCAAATTAACAGGCGTTAATAAATAAATAAATAAAGTAAATAAAGCAGAAAGTTACGCCAGTATAAAGGCTGTTAGAAAATATGCGCACGTTCGTGGGCTGGGCCACAGACTGAATAGTAATACAGACGTGAAATGACGTGGCGGCTCGTTTGATAATTGCGAACTCCGCCGCTTATTGGCTGCCCGAATCTGTTGATACCTGCCCCCGTGTATGTTTGGCTCCTGCATGTTACGGCAGGTTTCCTATTGGCCTGGCTGCCGGCTAGCAGGGCAGCCGCCTTACGCTCATTGGCGGTAGGTATTTCCGCCATGTTGCTGGCGTGTGTGACTTGAGTTCGCCGAACTACCAGCTATTTCACTTCTGTAGTCCTAAATATTCTGTGGCTGGGCTATAACAGTTAAGTAGCTCGCTCCCCTTCCCCCTGTTAATATAAGGAGAGCAGACCTCAGGAAGAGAGGAGTATAAATGGAGTCACGCTCTTTTGAGTCAGTTTCTGCCCCCTTCCCCCCCCCCTCCCCTCCAAGCACTACACTTCGTCACGGTCCGTCACGCTAGAGCGGTCTCTCTACCCCAGGCTAGCCGCCACTTCAAATGACGTTAACGTTTTTGGTCACACATGCTGCACCTCGATAACCTCCGCAGGGATGCTCCTCAGGCTTGCCAACTGCTCGCCAGCGAGAACATACCCCGTCCCAACGTAGTGAAGATAACTTACCGTGCCACGTACTACTTTTTAATTTAGCCTATACAGGATGTCCGCAGGGGCGTCATTTAGAGGAGGCAGGGGGGCAAATGCCACCCCCCCCCCTTGGTTTTAGAATTTTAAGTGAATAAAATTAAATTTTTGTATTTTCTTATTTAAATAATGCTAACTTAAGCACATAAAACTATAGTTTTATTTTTAAAGTTCCTAATTTTTGCATGCTTAATTAATAAAAAAAAACATGCAACAAGGTCACTGTCACCGAAAAAATATCTCCCCCCCCCCCCAAGAAAAACCTGAAATGACGCCCCTGGATGTCCATAAAGTCCCGTTACCATTACAAACTGTTACCACAACCAAAAGGAAAGAGATAAACAGTTGCGGTTTCGTCAAAATGCTGGAGAAGGTCCGTATTTTTTATCTGCAAGATCTTTTCCTTAGTTTCAGGAATGACGCGTGGTGGCAACACCACAACAGGAAGCACAGTGCTTACTGTGGTATGCAGAGAGCAAGTCGCCGACCACAGTGCGAAGACAATATCGGCGTCAACATCGTACTGTTAAAAACTTCACAGAGACAAGTATTGTTCATTACTTGTCTCGCAGTGGACGACCTGGTGCTACAGAAGAAACTATCAAACATTAGGACACATGCAACGTAATGATGAAAACAGCAGCCGTTTATCTCTCTACATTTGGTTGTGGTAACAGCTTGTAATGGCAACGGGCCTTTATGGACATCCTAGACTTACAGCTACGTTTTTTTTTTGTAAAAAAATTTCCACCAATTTTTTCCCGTCTGCATCTATGAATCTCGGTTTTTTTTTCCTTCGCCTGTGGGAATCGTGCCGGACGATGCCGGTGGTCGGCGGGTTTTACTCGGGGATCTCCCGTTTCATCCCGCTCCTTCATTCCAGAGCTGCTCCATACATCATGCCACCCCTCACCAGTTACCTACCTAGATGTTGAACGCTGACCAAAATCTCTCGCTCAATCCTGGTTGTTGGAAATGTCTGGTCGTTGTGAAGTGACGTTTCCCATCTGACTGTGCTAATTAGTCAAGTCACTGGAACACCACACGTCAGTGATTGGCGGGTAAACCACCAGGACACGCGAGGACAGCCAATCACTGGTTATGAAGCAGAGTATCGAATGTGCACGTAAGGCATTGAAACGTCAGTGCAAAGGTAATTTCGCCAAAAAGCATTGCTTGTTCAGTTCAAGCGGGAAAAATTAAAATTTTATATTTACATGAAATATTGTTAGTTTTATACATGTTATTTGGAAGTACGGTTTCTTCTTACAAAAAAATTATCGTAGCCAGTTTTCAACTAACGCCATTTCAAAGTCAAAATGTGCACATTTTTTTTTTTCATAAAAACTGGAAAACCAAGAAACATTATGAAATGAAATAATTCACATTATGGCTACATGTCCCGAGCTACTATTTGAAGCGTGTAAATATCACTAGGGCCACTTTGCTTTAATGTCTTACGTGCACATCTGCCGTTCTGCTTCATGGTTATAGGCAGTGTCTATTTTTTAAGTGACAGTTTCTCATTTGACCGTGCCAATCACAAACATGTTACTATAACAGCACACGTCCGTCATTTGTAGATAGAACCTCAAGACACGTGATAGTTAAACTACCAATCACTGACTATGAATCAGAACTGCAGACGTGAGCGTGGAGGCAGAATTATTTTCGCGGAAAGTTCATCACCCTAAATATATCTCTACAAATTTTTTTTCGTATTAAAAAAATTAAATTTGCTAACTAATTGTTATTTGTAGCAAATTTTTTAAATAAAATATTTTATAATGGGTTTTTATGTACGTCAGTCAAGTCGTAGAGCGTGACATACAGTTTTGATTTGATTTTTATCATTTAATTATGTTTACTGGGGCTCAAATTTTTTACGAAGTAAAAATATACAAATTTGAACTTCAAATTGCCGTTATGAAGAAACTGCCTAAGCTTTTTTTTTTTTTTTTTTTTTCGTAAAAGGCAAATGTACTGTCGAGTAATGTGTACAAAACTAACCTATCTTATACTAACATAAAATGACGATGCTTCCCACTTGGAAGTCCTTACTACTGCAACTGCATACAACCACAAGAGAAGTGAGAATTAAGACGTCCTATCACTGACCTTGAAGCAGAACTGCAGACAAGGTGTTACAATCTCACCACCACAACAAAGTGACAGATGGCAACACTTGTCGAGACACGTCACCGGGTAAGGCAAGGTTGTAGCGCTCAGATCAGCGACCCCTGACCACTTAGATATGTACAGGAGGGGGGGGGGGTGTTGAAGGAAGAGGTAGTATTGTGGGTCCCAAGTTGGCCCGAGGTACAGAGGTATCCATGTACGGCGGACATTACCATACAATGGTAGTCGTAGTCGACGGTCCTCGCTGGTGAATGCCAAGCGGTTCGCACCTTGACTACACAAACATCATCACCCTCCCTCCCCTTACATCACGGACCCATGTCCTCCCCGCCTCGTCCGTCGTGGCTGGCTCAGTCACAGACTTCAGGAGCCCGCCTCGTGGCACATGTGTTTGTGTGAGTGATGTATGGTGCTAAGGGCGACGTCGTATGGGCCATACAACGGTGCGTCGCCTCTACGCTTAAGGCGTGCAGTCTTCGCGAAAAAACTAATTTCCTGTGGGACTTTAAGTGGTGACCCTATTGTTTTATTCACGAAATGACTTTACTAAAGTCCAATGCACTACCCTTAAGTGGTTTCACATGTATTCGGCTAGTATATTTTCCGCTATAGCAGCCTGAAAAACCCGTTTTAACCCATTTTGACGTGCCCTAAAAGGGGATTTCTAATACGTGTGTTGTCTTGAAAGTACTTAAGGGCAGTCGTCTGAAGTGTGTGTTCTTTTCGTAGAGAAACGGCGTGAACACACGTGTATTAGTTTCGGTGTAAAACAGTGTGATTGTATGGCAACGAGGCGGGCCCCTTAAGGCAATAGGTCCGAGTTTCTTCGCATTTAATGTCAATTATTTTTTAAAACATAAATGGGAGCCGATATCGTAAAATCGCTTCGTAACTTTGTTATGACTTATTTAAACTGCATACTCGAATTTTGTCGAGTCAGAAGACTGCTAAATAGTTGCTAATTAGTTAATTAACATTTTCTTTTAATTGATAAATTAGCTATACTCATCATACAGTTTGTCTCGAAAAATTACATAGCGTAGTAAAACCAATTTGCAACAAAGTTACGAAGCAATTTTACGATATCGACTCTCGTATGGATTTTAAAAATTAACTATCTCGAAAGCCGATAAACTCGGGCCCAAGCCCTTAATACTAATACAGACGTGAAATGACGTGGTGGCTCATTTGATACGGTCGAACTTCGCCGCTTATTGGTTGTAGATACCAGCCCCGTGTATGTTTGGTTCCTGTATGTTACTGCAGGTTTCCTATTGGCCTGGCTGTCTGGTAGCAGGGCAGCCACCTTACACTGATTAACGGTAGTCGTTTCCTCCATGTGTCAAGCCATTTTGCTGGCGTGTGTGACGGAATTTGACATCCTACCTGCTATGTCACTTCTGTATTCCTACATATTCTGTGCTGCAGTACCTAAGCACCCGACTTCCTGCCAAGGGAAAGCCTGGATTCGATTCCCGACGGGGTCCACACAGATTTTCGCATGCGGTAAATCATGACAAATGATGCCGTTGATAAACGGGTTTTCTCGGGGATATTCCGTGTCCTCCTCGCTCATTAGGGCTTAGCTCTATGTTCACCTTAATATCACTCCTAATCAACGCTGAAGAGGTAGTTGGGCCTGGCGCATGAGCTCTGCTATATTGTGGTTTGAAAAAGGCACTTTAAAAATACTAACTTAAACACATTTCCAATGCGTTTATCTACGAAAAGAAGACACATTTCAAACTATGTCTCTATCGTTTTATACCGACCGCTTTTTAAAAACATGATCGTCAGCTCGTCAAAAATGTACAAATGGGTTTAGACATTGCTGTGGACGGAAAAATACCACCCATAATAATAAAAAAATCAAAGGAGACCTGCGTTTGCCTTATGCTACCCACAAATAAAATAAAAGGGTCACCGCTTAAAGTCGCATTTAAAAAAACTTACTACGAAAACACTGCCCGATTATTTAGTATTCTGCGCTAAGGGGCGAAGCAGTTTTTATCGCACGTATTGGAATCCATTTATCGCCTTCCCCGTTTCCATATTTCAAACGCAATAAATAAAGCAAAGGTCCAAACTACTTTTAAGCCATAGGCGTTAGTGTTGACCAAAATATCTTCACTTGTTATGTACCATGTCCCTTTAAGGTCCCTGCATACCAGGCATGCTGCCACGACATTTAAATAACATAATCAATGTTAAAATTGTAAATAATGTTCTGTGGACTAGTTTTTAAGACAACACTTTCTAACAAAACTGAGAATAGTGAGGCTGTATTATGAGACATTATTTTAGTGTAGTGTGAGTGTGTGTATTTTAGTGCGTGTATGCATGGTTTTCCTCCTTTCTTTTTTTTCAGTATTGTTATGTGCTTTTACAACATTATTTTGAAAATTACGGCACCTGTACAATATTTTTTCTATAAGTTTGTACTTTGTAATTGTGTGTAGTTATATAAGTTTTATTTATTTTTTAAAATCTAAACTTTTAATTTTTGTAGTTTGTAATAATGACTTAGATTTGATGTAAAAGAAGATAGAAGTGTTGTGGGTTCACTGTAAGAAAAGGTCGCGATGTCTTAACTGCACCTTAAAGTCATGATAAATAAATAAATAAATAAAACGTACCTTGTGTGAAATTCTTGAGGAATACAGGCTACTTAAACACGATAAAACTTCAGAAATTGTTTTTATTTTAATATTTAAAAACTAAAATTTAGTATTAAAATGTATATTTTACAAAAAATATACGAGCGTTTTTTCCTATTGCAATACTATTTAGTTAAAAGTTTTACGCAGAACACTTTTCTGTGTTAGGTACGAACGAAATAAAACTCCGAAAATGCAATCTCATTTTACAAAATGTTACATACTTTAGTAAAATGAATTTAATTTATTATTAAATGGTCGAATTCAACCGTAGCTAAATTAAAAATATTTGGTACCTATATGAACAAACTTTCTGCAAAATGGTTGTACATGAGCAGGTTCGTTATTTTATTCTCTCCGAACGAGCAAGAAGAAATTTCTAGCCAATATTTTTCTTGCCGAAATTTTTTTTTATGTGCAAACCGATGCAGTATATGGAAGCAGCCGTGAGTGTGGATAACGCAGGCGGTGGAAAGCTTAGCTATCCGCTCACTACTTTGACACCCCCTTCCATGCCATGCGGAAGCAGGGGCTCGGGTGTGTGAGTGGTGACGTAGGTGGAATAGACAGGGGGGGGGGTGTTTATTTTCCTGGCGGGTGGCGTCTCGTCACGACTCGCGCGGAGCAGCAGTTTGTCCAGAGAGCAGAGTTTGACGGGGGGAAGGAGGTGTGTTGCGAGAAAGGGCGGTGTTTTGAAAAGGCGTGCCGGCACCTTCCTCCCCCCTCACCCTGCTATATCAACCCACTAACTCACTGTAGGGGGGTAGGGGAGTTACGTCAGCCGCCAGGAAGCGGAGACAATGGCGTGTGACAGAGCCGCTGCCTGGCGGCCGGAACTGCAACCATAGCACCAGCCAGAGAGTGGAGAGGGAGGGGGTTGGACACGCGGCGTTGAACACAGCCTGTTTGTGAGAGCGAGCAGAGAGAGAGAGACAGGCACTGCGTGTGAACAAAGCCCCAGAGCTAGCGCAGACATGAGAGTAACACGGCAACCCCCCCCTCCCCCTCACACACTCAGCAACATACCACCTCTTCATACATTACTGTCGCTATTTTGTGCCACCTTCAAACATCCCTGACAAATTATTTACTCATGAACGTTGTTACTATAGGCAGTTCGGGACGTTCCAGCCCGTTTTTAGAGACATGCAAAATTCGCGTTATTTTCTGACAGCTGACTAGACTCCAAGTGACTATAGTCTCCCGCTGACCCGATATTGTCGTGACTTACCGCGGAGTGTGCTTACACAGCAGAGGCCAGTCTCTGTAAAGACGTAACATACGTAAATGTCAACACATCAAAGTTCGTAGCCAATTCAAAGGCAGATTATGCTCTGTCATGTATAGGAAAGTGAAGTTTATTAGTCTGCTACCAAATAATGATAACACGAATGTTGCATGCATCTACACATTATTATACACTTTTTGTGGAATTATGACCGAGCGAGGTGACGCTACGGAGGTAACCCATTCAATCCGCATTCGGGAGAACCAGGGTTTGATTCCCAGTTCCGACCATCCTGATTTCTGTTTCCCATGGTTTTCAGCCGTTTCGGTAAAAAAAAAAATGAGCAACTGAAATTAGTGAAATTGTGCTGACTGTTTCAGTGACTAAACACTATTGATTTAAAAATGGTTTTCACTTAAATTATAGACAGAAATTATTATTGTCCAGTGTACGACAAGGCGACATCTCCTTAAATGCGCCATTACTATAGTCTTATTGGTGAATTTTACTTGCTTGTTAAACGGGTTTAAAAGTAAATTCTACAGGTTCATCAGTCAGAAACAGATTGCTAACAAGACTTTCAATGAATTAGATTTCACCTACTGTAACCACTTAATCGAATTTACAGTGTAATTGGTGCCGTCCAATGAGAAACATCTTCGTACGAAGGCACGCCATCAATAACAATAGAGCAAAACTACAGGGGTGCACGTAAGGCATTGATAATTGGGACGCAATATTTTCGAGCAAAATCAGTGGCTAGTGTTTGGGTGATACGCGTATGACAAAACGTAGTTGTCATGCAGATCAACAACAGGCATCAAATATTACAATATCGGGATTGTTATAGGTTCGGTCAAATAGGGTTACAACTCAACGTATAAGGCGTAATCCAGTAATCTTCTGGTAACCTGAACGTGCGTCGAGACGCAGCAGTCAAGTTTTCCCGCGATAAATCAACATTAGAGATGACTGTTTCTCGCGGGAAAAATTGACTGTTTGACGGCTTTCAACGTATACTCAGCTTACCAAATGCCCACTGGCTTTTCCATGTACGAGTTGTTACCCTATTTGACCGAACCAATAAGAATCCCGCTATTGTATATTTGATGCTTGTTATTCGTCTGACGTTGTGTAAGACGTACATCACCTTATCATTAGGGATCCTTGTTTTTCGCGAAAACAATTTTGCCACACTTTGTTTCTGTGCCTTACGTGCACATCTGTAGTTCTGCTTCGTGGTCAGTGATAGGATATTTTAACTGTCACGAGCCTTGGAATTCTACCGGCAGATCACAGACGTGTGTTGTTGCAGGAACGTCATTGTAATTGGCTCAGTCAAATGAGGTACGGCTGTTCACACAGACACGCTGCCAATAACCATGAAGCACAATTGCATGTGTGTACGTAAGGCACTGGAACAAAGTGAGGCAAAATTCTTTTCGCGAAACACAAGGGTCCCTTCTAATCATACATGTCGCAAGAAACTGCAGTATTTCCAAGGTTACGTTAGCACGGAACATTTTTCGCGATATACCATCATCTGTAATCATCATCTTTAGGGCCAGGAAATTCTTGCGAGAAGAATGTTACCCCAGTTTGTTTCAGTCTTTTACGTACACACGTGAATCTTTGCTTCATAGTTATCAGCAATGTGTATTTGTGAAGTGACATCTCTCATTCGAGTCAGAATACGCTTACTGCAACACCACACGTCTGGGATTCGCGGACAGAACGTCCTATCACATGACTATGACGCAGACATTCAGATGTGTACGTAAGGCACTGAAACAAAACTGGGGCAAAATTATTTTCGCGTAAAGTTAATGGCTAGAGGCACGATTACTTCGCGTATTGGTTCTAGGTCAGGCTGAACGTCAATAACGTATACTTCACTCCTCCTCTGATTAGACGAGAGCGGTTTTAACACACATTTGACGACTGCAAGCCAGTTATAAATAAGGAAACAAGACGTGGATATGTCACGTGCTACACGTTTGTACCGTATAGGTCTGAGAAGTCTAGGCTATTGCCAGATGAATACGCGAAAAGTTAATGGCCCTAGTTATTGTCACGTAACACTTCTCTTGTAATACATCAACGCCTCGCTGCAGCACACGCGGCATGTCGGGTCGTCGTCAAACGGTCTCTCGCCGTACTTTTTTGGCCAGCCCTGGATGGGAGCGTGCGAGTGTGGTCTGCAATCTGACACACAATTTACAATTCGGCGAACAGGGGCCTGCTTTATTTCGGGCTGCGGCGTAGCTGAGGAGGACGGGGAGGGGGTCGCCCCCCACGTGTAGTGAAGTGTCGGTGAGGATGGGGAGGGGGCCATATACCACTGCTGCCAACACACTAACAGGCCGGCGCTGCCTGGGCTGGCGTGGAGAGGCACACTCTAGTAGCGGCATTCGTGCTTGGCATCTGTAAACTGCTCTCACTCTCTTCTTCTACGTCCCCCGCCCTCTACCCACCTTCATCAAAGTCTTCACACCACACTACAACATCTACCATTCCCTCCTTACTCCACGAAACACTTCACAATCTTGGACTCCTCATTTGGACACCCACGCGTGCAGACCGGTGGAAAAAAAAATTCCCGCTCGCGGTGCGAGTTTCACAGCGTACCAACCTATCAACTACACAAACAGCAAGCGTACAATTACCTGCAGTAACTGTGACGTCATGCCACATTCAACTGTGGACCTTCCCCGCATCAGATTTTTATTCTTCAAATTTTTTAAAAATAAATTTAAATTTATTTACGTATATTAAAGAAATATACGTAGATTGTAATATACGTATAGTTCCAAAATTATAACTAAATTACTTAACTTTTATTAAAATTAATAATGAACTCGTATATTAATTAATTTACCTTTTATATTAGCATTGCACATTAATTTTGCTATGAAGGTATGGATATTATCAAGTGTTTTAGCAACTTTTTTGTAACGTTATAATAAAGTACAATATTTTGTAAGCGTGTAAACAAACACGGCAAATTGTAAACCGGCCTTGTGCTGAACTTTGTACGTGTATAAATAAATAAAAATTTCTCTCTCGTCAAGTGGTTATGTTACGTAAAATATGGACAAAACGCTGTGTTTAGAGCCGCTAGCTTTTGGTGGGGAAAAAATGTCTGCGCCAACTCTTTTCAAAGCCATAATCTCTAGGGACTCTGGTTTTTTGTGAAAAGAATTTTGCCCCACTTTGTTTCAATGCCTTACGTGCACATCTGCAGCACAGACTAAATAGTAATACAGACATGAAACAATGTGTCGGCTCTTTTGATACGGGCGAACTCCGCCGCTTATTGGCTGCCCAAAGCTGTCGCTTAAGCCGGCCTCACACGATGCCTAAATTCCTGTTACCTTCTGCTATACCCATGGGCATAAAAATATTTATGGCAGATTCTGAGTTGTGGGTATAGCAGAAAATGGTGCGTGGCTCCTCGCTCATATTCACATGGTACCCAGAGTGATAACAGAAATCGCATAACACCACCGCCACATTTTTTAATGGTCGTT